>BQNB010104618.1:0-23778 GCA_026074375.1 Tanacetum coccineum | reverse complement strand
CTAACTAATACATAGATGTTTATAACACATCTACTAACTATCTAACTATGCTAACTAACTAAACGTGTACACACACGTTCGACTCTCATTGAGAACACATACTTTTCTGGATACTAAAACAATATGCCTAGACCTCCTTTTATAACATAAGGTGTCAAGGCTTTACATGGAAACTATTTAAAAGATATTAATGAGTTTGACTAAATCTTTATCTCTTCATCTTTATCTCTTTTTGACCAAATCTTGGTCAAGGCTTTACATGGAAACTATTTAAAAGATATTAATGAGTTTGACCAAATCTTTATCTCTTCATCTTTATCTCTTTTTGACCAAATCTTTATTTTCTTCTACATCTTGTAGAATCCCACAATGACGACTTTGGTCCTTTTGTTTCCATCTTGTTTCATTCGTGTTTTGTCTTATCAACTCAAATATAATTCCCAACATGCCATTGCGGTTTTAGTATAATATTGTGCAAAGCAGGACAAAACGTAATTAATTGCGTTTTGTGATTAAAGACCCTCATTAGAACTAATGTAGGACCCACCTTTTCAATTTTTTTTCAAAAATGTTGCATTTTGATTATATTTGAATAAAATATTCTTGCGTTTTGCCTTATTGCGTTTTGCCTTATTGAGAGTTGTCCATTGCGATTTGCCTTTGCAATTTGTCTGTTTTGTATTAAAATATACTTTGCGTTTTGTGTACACTGCATTTTGCCTATTGCGTCTTGTTTATTTTAATAAAAATTGGCCTCTGCGTTTTGGCTCTTGCATTCTCTGCGTTTTGTCTGATGTGTTTTCCCAGCTGCGTTTTTGTCATGTCATCTGAATTTTGGTCATTGTGTATCGGTCACTGAGTTTTGTCTCCACTGTCATGAGTTGACTTCCGTTGACTTAAGTGTTGTACATCTCAGTTGACTATCACCTCAATATGATCAATGTGTCTATTTTGTCTTGGACTTACGTCTATGACTGTCTAACCCTCGAGCTTGTGCTCTTAACTAACATCACCTTTCTGTATGTATATCTTCGTTGATGCATTTGTGCAGTTACAATGGCTGATGCAAATATCAATGCTCCTGAGGTTCCAATTGCTGCTGCTTCTCCACCTACTCGGTCTGATGAGCAAATCTTGCCTCGTAACAAATGGGTCCCAGTGGGAAAAAGCAATTGTTTCTTGGATGTGGAAAGAACTCAAGCCAATCCCATATTCAAGATAGTTGTGGACATCTTGAAGAACACCAACTTCTTCAAAGCTTTCACCGCTTCCTCCACCATTCCATCCATTTACATCCAGCAGTTCTGGGACACCATCAGATTTGACAAAGACAAAGGATACAGCTGTCAGCTGGATGAACAACGCTTCTATCTCTCCAAAGCTACTCTAAGAGATGCACTTCAATTACCCCAAGACAACAACAATTTCACATCTCCACCAAATGCTAACACTATAATCTCCTTTGTCAACGAACTGGGTTACCCAAATGTCGTCAGAACCTTATCAGGAGTCGTGACAAATGACATGTATCAACCGTGGAGGACACTCGCCGCGATCATCAATCTTTGCCTCACGGGAAAAACTTTAGCATTTGAAAGACCAAGAGCTCCAGTGTTGTAGATCTTGTGGGGTGTTGTCAACAAGGCAAATATAGATTATGCTGAGAGGATATGGGAAGAATTTACTAAGAGTATTCATAGAAGATAAGATGAATCTGGCTCTTCATACGGAGGGAAAGAAGAAAGTTAATCCACTTGTGATTTTGGGTGTCCGTTTCACTAAGCTGATCATCAATCACCTCCAGAGCATACATAAGTTCCACAAAAGACCAGGTTCTCCCCTCCACCTGCCTTACGAGGAAGCTGCTTTGGGATACCTAAATTTCTCATTCAAGAACACCAAAAAAGTAAGATTTGGGATGGCAATTCCGAATACACTTATCTCTGAGGATATCTGATCTGCTCCATATTACCCCAAATATGTGGAAAAAGTGACTAAGTATCAGCGCTATCTCGCTGGAGAAGTAGTCAGTGACGATGAAGCACCAACTCCCAAACCAGGAAAGGGGGGAAAACCCAAAACACCCAGGAAACCAAAACCGTAATCTACTTCATCACAACCACCCAAACCCAAACCAGCACCTGCTAAGCCTCAGGAAAAGAAAAGAAAGCTGGTTATGGAAACCACTGGAGCACCATCTCCAGCCAAATGATCAAAAGCTGGTAAGGTAGTGAAGAAGCGAACTCTTAAGATCTCTCAACAGTTGGTAGATGAGTTCGTAGATGAAGGTGTTTTGGCGGATGAACCCAGGTTTGAAGATGAAGAGGATGATATTATACAAAATGTTATGGAAGAGAGCTTAAAGGATGCTTACCCAGCACCTCGGGGTCCACTTCCACCGGTGGTGATCAGAGAACCCAAACCTAGAAAATATGAACCACTTCCATAGGTACAGGGAAAGGGGAAAGATAAAGTCGGTGAGGAATAAGCTGCTCAGGTTCTACTCAACCTTCAGACTCCAAAGAAGAAGAACCCTGCTGAACAGTTCATCTTTCAGAGACGCACTCCCGCACCTACTATACCCTCGAGCCATGAAGAATCCTCTTCCCTGTATGTCGAACTGGGTCTGACTGATAGCGAAACGGAATCTGATAATGAGGTATCTCGTGAAGGCCAGGCTGGATCAGACCCTGGTAAACTAGTCGAAGGCCAGGATGGATCTAACCCTGGTGTTGCTGTGGATTCTCGAATTCAACCAACTCATGTTGTTCATGCTGGACCAAACCTTGAACACATTAATCTTGAGGTCTCTATACTTCACCTCAACCAAACCCAGAGCAAATGGATGAAGAATTCACTATCACGACTTATCCAAATGTTCAGGAGAACCTTAAAATCTCGATTGAAGGTGAAGTGAGACTTGAGGAACCTGCAAGATCAGCTGGAACCATGTCTTCTATGCAAAACCTCGACAAGGAACTTAGCTTCACCAATCAGTTCCTTGCGGAGAAGTCACAGGAAGACGAACCTGAAAAGATCAACACTAAAATGGAAGTTCAATCTATGGTCACGGTTCCCATACATCAGGACACCTCGTCAGTTCCTCTAATAACCTCCCCGATTATTGATCTCACACTCTCTTAACCAGCCTCCACAACGGTTCAAGCCTCACTACCAACACCACCTGCAACAACAACAATAACTTTTCCATCACCTACACCTCAACCACAACAAGGAGTCTCAAACTCGATCATAATTAAGCAGGTTGGTGAGTTAGAATGATGTATAGCGGATCTAGTAGAGGAAAATCAAACCCTGGAGGAAAGGTTAGATAAGCAAGGGAACAGGATCCACCAATTGGAGACTCAAGACTTTTCTAGAATGATCAGAGAGCAGATAGTAAAATATATAGATAAGCAAGAGATTGACCGAAAAATTGAAGAAACAGTGAAAGAGGCTGTTACCGCATCAGTTCAGTATGCAATGAAAGCCCCTCTTCGTGCTCACTTCAAGGATCTCCCTACTTCTGACATGAAAGAGATTCTACTTCAACGCATGCTTGAGGAGAATTATGACAAGGGCCACAAGGATCACCGGATGGCCTGTGAAGCATTACAAACATCTATCCTTCGTGTTGAAAGTGAGAAATTTAATGCTGACAAGTCTGAGGAGCGTAAAAAGATGAAGAGTAAGCAGGATTTACCGAAAACCCCACCTGGGTTACCTCCTCCACCACCGTCTGGTGTATCAGGGGCTTCCGGTATAACTGGAACCTCTGATTTCGGTCAATATCCTCTTCCACCACCACCATCTCTAACACCCAATCCAGATAATTAGTCTCCAGGCTTAACTGCTCCAGGCTCGTCCAAGACAGCTGCTACTACTGCATACACCGCCTGGACAACGACAACCTCCAAATTTGAGCCCTCTACCTCATATATTCCTGAAGATGTATTTATGCATGAAGAGTCAGACTTTGCAGCTCAGGATATGGTGTTTGATGATGAAGATATTGGCAGTCGGCACATCCTCAGAGTTAATCTGAAGCAAGATTGGTTTAAACCTCTCTCCAAAGATGAAAGACATGCGACTCCTAAACTTGCTTGGTCTATTTCCTGATCAAGTCTATCTGTCCTCACCCATAACTAGGCATCTGCTATAGCCTCCAGCTATGTACCTCCACCGGAGAACTCTCTGCTTTCACAGACCGGTGATATTGAAGTGTTTATTGATTGGTTCTACAAGAAGCAAGAAATCATAGAGCTCACACCGAAACACTTGGAAGGTCCTACATAGGAAGTTGTCAAAGCCTTCTATCCTAACGTGATTCATCTCCAATATCAGATGGAGGAATGTCACAAGCTTTTGACCAATCAAGTAGACAACAGACTTCTCAGGTATAACGTCAGCAGACCACTCCCATTAGGTGGTCCTCCAGGTCACGTCATGATTTAGACAGTGTTCTTCTTCAACAAAGACTTGGATTATCTATGATTTGGCAGCAAGGTTGACAGAATTACGTTGTCAATCATAAAGATGAAAGTTGCTTATTATCCTGATGTCAGGCTAGAACAGATGGTTTCAGATCAGATGTGGATCGAATCAGAGTACATGTATGACATTTCTGCAACTTATGGTATCTCCCACTGGTGGTTTAGGAGACAGAAATTCTACATTGACCGACACTCAGCAGAAACCAACCGAAGAGCTATTGTCAGGACTCACAGGAGAATCCTAAGTGTCGTCAGCATTGATGTCTTTTCAATTTACAGGTACGATTACATAAAGCATATAGTCCTTCGAAGAGCAGATAATCAAGAATATACTATTGATGAAAACGACTTCAAGGATCTATACCCGAGTGACTTTGAAGACCTATACTTGCTGAATCTTCAAGGTCACCCAAACCACCTACCGCCAAGGGACAGGAAGATTCTCTCCTCTGCTGTCAACCTATGGATCAAGAATCTGGTTATCAGACAACGGGTAGAAGACTTCTAACTCAGCATCGAGAGTTACCAAACTCAGCTGAACATCACCAAACCTCGCTGGGAAGCTATAAGTCTCAAGTTCATGCACGACTACAAGATTCTTGACTCTCCAAGAGCTATACTATTCAAAGATAAGTATGGTATGCAGATGCTCATGCGCTTCAACGAAATCTACAAGTTTAGTGACGAGACTCTATAACAAATAGATGAAGCTTTGGACTATCGGGTAAAGGAATTCAAGGTTAACAAGAACAATCCGGCGCTAAATACCAGGTTCTGGACCATGAATGATGTAATCAAGTGCAAGTAGTTCATGTTTGCCATTCAAAAGCGGCTAAAGCTCATGAGAGTCTTCCGGAACTTAGAAAGCTTTGTTGGTGGAAGAATACGCTAAGGAGACTAAAGACTTTTACGGAGAACCGAATGATGACATCCTCTTTGTAGCTTCCCGTACTTCTTGTGTGGTATATATTGTAATCTTGTACATTATAAAGTAGTGTATCTTTAGGTGTTATGTGTCAGTGTATAAATTTTTCATGAGTTTTTCGTTAAACTCAAGATCCTTCAAAATTCTTATACCTGACACTAACAGATTCCCTTAGTAATTTGAAGGGGAGCATTAATATGTTCCAATATCGGTGTGTATTTAATCAGACTACATTTTCTCCTAAATTTTCTAACATGTTTAAATCAATTGAGATCCTAAATCTCAAAAGGTTTGAAATTTTTGATCAGGGGAGAGAATGTGATTTAAATATTAAATCTGATAAAAAATGTGATCTTTTGGACTTAAGTGTAAGCTCTCCCATATGTGCTAAACCTTTTGGAATATCGATGCACATATTAAGGGGGGGCGAATGGTGTATGATGGCAATTGTGGAAATACCAAAGACCGACCCTGTAATTACTTTATCGGAGTTATAAGGATGGTAAGGTTAGGTACTCGATCCTACGATCCTGCCAGATCCGGAGGGATCTACCCAGGGATAATCCACTAGTTAGTGTAGAAGTCCTTAGGTATGATTACAAAAGGAGTAATGTGAGAATAAGGGAATAGTGCAGACTGAGATGGAGCTAGTACTGGAACATACCCAACAAGTACTAGTAATGAAGTATCGGTAAGCATTGAAGGGGTTGAAGAATGAAAAAGAAATGTTAAGATAAAGGGTTAAAAGAAAGAAGCCCTCCTTTAACATTAGGCAGAAACCGGGTCAATACATATGCTGTTAGAACCACTTGGTTGATTATTGGCATTGAAGACAAGTATCATGGACCCAATGATACGCTGCACAACCCTCCCTAACCACTCAGAATCTCTCAAAAGATTTTTGTTTCAATTGTCACGAAGACTTAACGTGTAATCTACTGACTATCTCACTCCGAGATATTTGGTATTGAAAAGGTGACAGTCTGCTCCAGCCTCCGCTCACTTAAATCAAAATGCCCTATTGAGTCTAGAGCCTAGAGATCATCAATAAATCTCGTTAGGACACTATTCCAATATACTTGTCTTTCACACATGTGAAACAAGGATTTACTTAAAGTCTTAACGCATTATCCTTGTGATTTTGCCCAAAAATATCTGAGTGATACGAAGTATCACAGTGACGATGGAAATCCGATCTACATCTGCAACATCCAAAACAGCTCTAGGTAGGTGACTGTGAGATCCATAATGGATCAAACTATTTGACACTAGGCATCGATTCGGTCCCGATTATGAATTGCGGAGGATGAATTTTGATAAAAGCTTAAAACTCTCGATGTATTACAAAAATCACTTTAACTAGTGACACATCGATTGATTTTTAAATCAATCGGTGAGATAGTAACTCACTGATTCACTCTTACCGTTCTATTAGTAGCAATACTATTAGTGAGGTAGCCTGCTTTGAGGTGTCCGGTAAAGAGATACTAGCAAGTATAGTGAATCTAATGCATCTACGTTAGATGATTGGTATGTGTTTAATTACACATACCTTTTTCCATTAAAAACGGACTAAAATGACCAAAAACAGACAAAAACTGCCAAAGATATGTTTGTTTTGCATTTGTGTTGTGCAGGAAACGGATATTCACAAAAGGACGAAAAACAAAGCCAAAAACGATAAAACTGGGCACGGAATGGAATAGTGTGAAAAGGCAAATCCAAATCAAAGCCAAAGTCAAACCCAAGGCTACAAGTGAAGAAAAATAAGTTTAGGGACTTAAATTGCCAAGTCCCTAACTTATTTAATGAAGGAAAAAGTAGAAAAATACCTACAAGGACTGATTTTGCAATTTGCTTGAAATAACAAGTGAAGGGGTGTTTCTGCCAATGTCCCAAACTTGTTTACCCCAAGGACCATGAATGCAAAACACCTTATAACTTCGGGGGACTAACCTTGCCATTTCTCCAAACCTCACCCCTGCTCTTTTATAACCCTTTCCCGCCATTCCCAAAACCCAAGTACTGTACATCTTTTACCTTTCCATCATTTTACCCTGCGTTTCCTTGCCATCTCAATGGATAAACCTCCCCCCTCCTCTCTACTATCTTTCCTACCAAAAAAAGGGCCTTGCCATGTTGGCAATCTTACTTTTCTCCATAACTTTTGCCGAATCAATGGCTAGGATGGATTTAAAAAAGCACAATTGCTATCAATGGCTGGGATTAGGGCTTTGAAGTCTCTCACAGAAGAAACACAAGAAAGAAGGGCTGAAGACTTAACTCTTAGTATAAATAGGAGGCTATCTGAGCCGAATTCAGAGAGTAGTATAGAAGTCTTTATCTTTCGTTAAATTAAGTCATTCTTATGTTTCTTTCAGCTTATTTACAGCTTATTGCAAGTTCTTTGTACTCTTTTTAAAAGTTAATGAAGTGTTGAAGTTTTAAGGTTTTATACCCGTTTTTTAGTTTTATTGTCAAACTGCTTAAATCACCTTTATATGTGTTAAAAAGCTCTTAAATCAGCTTATTAATAAACTATGTTCACTTAACAAGTCAATAAGCTAAGTAAAATGTGAAACTTTTACTTGAAAAACATTCAAAATACCACAGCCTTGTAACTTGTTGGATGATAAGCAAAATATGGATGGAGCTTATGGACTATACCAGCTTATTCTAATAAGTGGAGCTTGTAGATTATGAGCTTTCAATAGTTATTTGCCCTTATTGTGAGCAAAGCTTGGTAAACGTCTCAAGTTCCATTTTTAGCTCTTCTTTAGCATTTGATTTATTTATAGACTTATTAGTGCTTATTTTTTTTGGTATGCTATATTTATGCTTATTATTGAAGTTTGTGCTTTAAATATAGGTGTTATAAGTTTAAATTTCATTGATACATGATTTACAAAATTTTCTGTCAATTATGGCTTGTTAACTGTCATGTTTTGACATTCTTAGTATGTTCATTGTTTCTATTTATTGTGAATTTTTGATTTTTATTGTCCTTGTTAGTATGTTAGCTTACTGTCTTTTGGAATCCAAGAAGGTTTTAATCCCGCCCTTTATAGCTATAACAAACAGCCTTTAAGCTATTTATAAAGGGGTGTTTGGGTCCCATTTTCATTCTCAAAAATCAGTAGGTTTATTAGTGTTTTAGGTTCTAAAAAAATTGTGTATAGAAAGTATTTCTTGGTGTTTCTTTATATGTTTTTTAACTTATTCTGTAGCTTTCTGCTTATTTTACTAGCTTATTTAGAGGGATGAAAAAAAAGCCATTTTGATCTTTTTAAAAAAACTTTAATTTAGCAGTTCCTGCTGTTAGTCATGGATGGTTCTCTGCTATCGGAACACCACTCCATTGAGCATTCGTTCCTGCTAGTAGAGTTACTTATAGTTTCATGCTGTTAGTATAAAAGGGTTACCTGCTGGTTAGCATTGTTCCTGTGCTAGTTGTGGTTCCTGCTAGTCGTAGCATTAGCATAGTTCCTCCGTTTTTTTAATCTAGTTGTTTTTTTTTAAACACTTCTTTATTTTCATTTAGAATCTATTTTAGCTTTTAAATATGTTCTAGGGTTTAATTTGCAAAATTTAGGTTTTTTTGACCCTCGTTTTTCAGTGCACCGTTTTAGGTTTTAAGTTATTTAGCTTTGATTTTTAGGTTTGTATTTAATAGTCTTTTGTATATTTATTTGGTAGAAATAGAAAACCCATCATACCTTGTCATATTCATAACCATCATCTATCGTCCATTCGATTTTCCATTCAAGCCTGTTGGGTACATAACGACCCGGGAACTCATACTTACCGGTTAGTATGTATATCTTATTTTTGTGACATTTGACCAAATCCTTGGCCAAAGGTATTTGGTTGATTGTTTGCTTTATATATTATTATATATATATATTAATAATTTATATAATATATATTTATATATTTTATATATATATATATTTAATATATATATATATAAATATATATATATTATATATTATATATTTATATTATATTATTCCCTATGAACAATTTTTGGAGCCGTGTGCAGGGGAGGGAATGGTGAACGAATTTTCGTTTGCATTTGACATTTGTGTTGAATCTGTGAATATTTCTTTTTATAAACATATAAAAATACAAAAATATTTTTTTATTTTCTTTTATTAGTTATAATTATATGTAAAAACCAAAGAATGAAGAAAAACCAAAAAATATAAACATCTGTCCATAAAAAAAGAATTAAAATTCTCAAAGTGGTAAAAATACCAAAATTAATCTATTATCATTTGAGGTAATTCTAATAATAATCTATTTGTGGAACTTGTTGGTTCCCAGCATGAACAAAAGATTTAAAACTTGCCATTAGTGTACATCTTAGGGACATACGGCTCACCTTGAAAAGTTAACAAGCTATCAAGTGGTATAAGGAGGGTTGTTCCTAGGAAACTACGGACCCGAAAAGCGTGAAATAAGCTTGCGCTATTCCTTCTCCTCGTCTCACCTGTACGTTTATCTTTTTGAGAGTTGCCGTGAATGAAAGAAAGTAGACTATTTGGGTTCAAGTTCGTTAGTTTTAGGTTCCTGTACCGTTTTTCAAAATAATGTGTGAAAAATAAAACTGAAAAAAACAAAAATACTCCTTCTTATTCTATATTTAACGTGCATTGCGCACTCGTTCTTCAAGCTCGTCGTCTTCTACAACAATCAACTGGACTACAACACAAGTTCCTTCGAATCTTGTTGAACCTCCCAAAAGATACGATGGCTGATAATTCAAACTAAGGCAGATTGCTCTGCGATCCAACCAGAGGGTACGAGGACGCAATTGTTGTTCCTGAAAATAAAATCGCTACAGCAAATTTTGAGATCAAGAATGGGTTGCCTAACTCCTTGTCCAGACAAGCAAGTTCTTTCGGACATGTTAAGAGAGGACCCACATGCCCACATCCGTTACTTCAATAAATCACCTTTACTTTGTGTTATTCCTAATGTTCCCGACCGCACAACAATTAAGTTGATGCTTTTTACTTTCTTCTCTCGATGGGGGCAGACCCGGATATGGCTGAGAAAGAACCCCCTTTGATCATATTCATAAGTGGGAACTGCACCTCGTGCTAAATTATAAATCAGTTTTTCCCACCTTCTAAAACGCAAATCTTCGGAACGGATTACCAATTTCAAAACAAAGATTTGATGAGTCGTCTCGTTTACGTGAGCTTGGGATCGATTCAAAGATCTTCTACCGAGCATATGTTCCAACCCCCCCCCATCATGGTTTCTCGGAGCTTCACCAATTGATAAACTCTTACAATGCCTTAAATGTTAATGACAAGGACTCTTTGACAATACGCGCAGGTGGTAACTTTTGGACAAAGGCCTGTTGATTGCTCAAGCATCATCGATGAGCAACGTCAAATTAGTCAATCCGATACAAATAGCCATTGTTGCTAAGTGAGTACAAGCGCATCTGCTTCCACCTGGGAGTATCTCCCCGATGTGTGCCTGAATTGAAAGATATGGTTAGAGCTCTACTATCTCACGAACAAGGAGGCATCTCCTGTTTAAGCTCCCGCTCTCGTAAAAGCGATTGAGCAAAGTTGTGTTAATGCGGTGGTGGCTCCCCACTCAATATCGTTAATTGTTCCCCTGGCTACCGATCGCAACAATTACGAGATAACAACCAGGAATTCGTCTCGCATAAGCAGCCAGCAGCAAATTTCAAACCAAGAACTTGTCCGGTTGCCGCCGCTATTACCGATGGCAAACCTTATCAGACACCCGGTTTTTTCTTCCCATGCCAACACACAGCCAACGCCAATAAATCAGAATCGTGGAACCAAAACCAAAACCGTGGGAATGGCTACAACCAGGGTCAAATCAACGACCCAGGTTCAACATAAAAGCACCAATTGTCATCAACCCTCCGGAGTAAATCAAACACCAGCTTACCAAGCTCATCAAGCTTTCGGGTGTAGTTGTGTCAAAAACTGATTTTGAAGCTTTTGTCAAGGCTAATGATGCTCGGTATGCAATAAAATGCAAAAATAAATGTACAACATAAAACCGACTTGCTTCACCACAAAATCGTTAAAATTCCAACAAACTTATACTTCAAGTTCGTGGGTTCTCTTCATAGCCAACACCATTGATAACACGAAGGCGTGAATTGAAAGCATCACCACCAGAGCTGGTGTTTTCATATGATGGACCTCAAATTCCACCTCCGGGTGGTGGAAGTTGAAACCGAGGTGATCCAAGGACACGGTGCTTCTAACGAAACAGTACCAAAAGACGTCCAACCTCCGATTGTCCAAGTTGAAGAAACCAGTTGTCATGCCTAGATCCAAAACAAACTATTTACCATATCCATTAGGGTAACAAGGAGGGAAAATCCGCGAAAAGGACGACCTTTTTGCTATTGAATGAAATTTATGGAACAATTTTCTCGGAATCTCACTTCCGAGCTGAGCTTCGCGGATGCTTACCTTGCACATGCCTAAGTTTGCACCGATGTTTGAAAGCTTTTGAACAACAAAGACAAGATTCTTTGGAATTACCAAAATCACGGTTAATGAAAATTGTTCCAGGCAGTCTATCCTAAAGGAACATTTCCCGAGGAATTAAGAGACCCGGAGTCTCGATTTCTGATACCGTATGTTTCCCAGAGTTGGATGAATGCTTAGCCCTGGCCGATCTCGGTGCAAGCATTCTATCTAATGGCAATCTCCGTTTTGAAAAAAGATTAATCTCCAAAGGTCTGACAAAACTTAGGGTGTGATACTCGAGTTAGCCGACCGATCGATCTCCACTCCCACCGGCATAGCCGAAGATGTTTTTGTAAAGGTTGGAACCTTTTACTTTCCAGCCGATTTTGTGGTAGTTGACTATGATGCCGACCCTAGAGTCCCGTTGATTTTAGGAAGACCATTTTTAAGAACGGCAAGAGCTTGATGATGTTTCCGGTTGAAAGAGAGATGACCCTTAAGAACATGATGGGACCAAAACCGTGACTTTCAAAGTAGTGTGATACGAAAAAATTTCTCCTACAATGCCTTGGAATCAGTTAAAAGGTCGACTTTATTGATATTTAGCTTGTGTGAGAGTATTCTCAAGAGATTTTGGGTTTCTCGGAAGTATTAGAAAATGGAAATTCCACTCCTTACTTTGAACCGATTGTTGATACCACTTCTCCCACCCTCACTCCATTCGAGGGTAGTGATTTCATTCTTGAAGAAATCAAGGCTGAACTTTCTGATGCTTCGTATAAGAGGCAGAATGATGATGCCGAATGTGATCCCGAGAAGGACATTCTTCTTCTTGAAGCTATCCTAAATAGTGAGCCCTTATCACATTACACAACCATGCAAATTATTTTCCTTAGGTTAGAAAAGACTTAAGAATTGTGAAGCCAACCAGGAAACTATCAATTGATGAACTCCCCGAGGTCGAACTCAAGGAAAGTACGCTCCCCAACTCGTCGAATATGCCATTTTTTGGAGGGTAACAACAAGTTACCAGTCATAATTGCTAAAGATTTGAGTGTTCGGGAGAAAGCCGCTCTCATAAAGGTGTTGCAGTCCCACAAGCGAGCCATCGCTTAGAAACTCTCCGATATCAAAGGTATTGACCCAGAATTTTGTACTCACAAAATTCTAATGGAAGAGGACTACACACCAGCGGTCCAACATCAGAGGACGGGTAAACCCAAAAATCCATGATGTCATCAAAAATGAAGTGAAAAACTTCTTGACGCTGGATTTAAGTTACCCTAGTCTCGGATAATAGGCCCTGGGTAAAGCCCGGTTACCTCTGTTGTACCAAAGAAAGGTGTGGTTTTAAATTAGTTGAGACTGAGCAAAATGAGTTGATCCCAACTCGATTACGTTACGAGTTGGCGAGTTATGCTTTGACTACCCGTCAAGTGAATGAATAGCACACCGAAAGGACCATTTTCACTAACCATTAATCGGATCAAAAGCTCGAGGAGGCTTGCGGGAAGGGAAACAAATACTATTGTTTTCTCTGATGGTTTCTCGGGTGATTTACAAAATACTCCATCGACCCAAAAATGATAGGAAAAGACAACATTTACTTCGCCATTACGGAACTGTTGCCTACCGCCCAGCATGCCCTTTTGGCCTCTGCAATGCGCACCAGGCACATTCCAAAGATGTATGATGGCAATCTTCACGACATGATCGAAAAAATGATGACAGTGTTTTATGGATGACTTTTCGGTTGTTTAGAAGTTTTTCTCTCCATCGCCATAACCCATTTGGAGAAAGATGCTAAGCGGTGTGAAGACACCAATTTACTCTAAACTGGGAGAAAAGCCTTTTATGGATAAGGAATGCTTTGTTCTTGGATCATAAAATCTCCAAGTCGGAATTGAGGGTCGATCGAGATAAGATTGACGTTATCACCATGCTCCCTCACCCGACTTACTGTAAAAAGGTGTCCTGTAGTTTTCTGGGCCATGCCGGGTTTTATAGAAGATTCATCCAGAATTTCGCAAAAATAGCCACTGTCCTGATCCCATTGCTCGAAAAAGAAACTCTGTTTTATTTCTCCAAATGAGTGTATTGAAGCATTTTAACACTCTCAAAAGGAAACCTAAACGAGGCCTCCAATCCTGAATTGCCCCAGTTTGGGACATAACATTTTGAACTTATGTGTGATGCAAGCGATTTCGCTTAGGTGCAGTCTTGGTGGCAAGTCATGAGAAACATTTCGAGGCCTATACATTATGCAATTCTAACAAATGAATGAGCGGAAATCACGTTACACCACGACAGTGAAAGAAGTGTTAGTCGTGGTGTTACGCATTCGAAAAATTCCTGATCTTACTTGTCATGAACAAATGCATTGTGTATACGGATCATTTCGCCTCAAGTATCTCGTGTGCTAAGAAAGATTTCTAAGGCGAGGATTGCTCTCTGATGGTTTGCCTACCTTCAAGAGTTTCGACTTTGATGTAGAGTTGACACGAAAGGACGTCTGGAGAACCTACGGGCTGATCATCTATGCACGATTAGAGAATCCTCACGATGAATGAGCCGATCCAAAGGTGATAAATTTGAAAAGTTTCCTCATGAAACTCTTAGTTCGATTGCTGTTTCCTGAACTGCTGTAGACCCCATTGGTTTGCTGACATCGCAAACTTTATGGCGGGATATTTTCGTGGTCCAATGGGATGTCATCCCAGCAGAACAAGAAAATTCTTCAAAAGACGTGAAGATTATTTCTGGGGAAAGGATCCCTTTTGTTTATAAATCTGTGCGGTCAAGTTATTCAGACGTTGTGTTTTGGCAATAGAAGCCCATGACATCCTCATGGCTTGCACCACGATGGTCCCACCGGTGGCACATCACGGTATGATAACTACACAGCAAGAAAATGTTCTTCGATTCCTCGGATTTCTTTTGGCCTCCACAATCTACTAAGATGCCCATGAGTTGGTTAAAAAAATGTCCAAACTCATTGCCAGCGTCAAGGAAATGTTTCACAACGGGGATGAAATGCCTCGAAAATTTCCATCCAAGTCTGTGAAATCTTTGACGTCTGGTGGCCATTGACTTTATGGGCCATTCCCATCATCCAAAGTGCAACAATACATCCTCGTGGCTGTTTGATTATGTTATCTAAATGGGTTTGAAGTAAAGCGGCTACACCACCAATGACGCACGAGTTGTTTGCAAATTTCGTAAATCTCTCTTCGCCAGATTCGGTGCCCCTTGTGCAATCATAAACGTGATGCGCGAAACCCATTTTTGCAGAATGACCAATTTGCAAAGGTCCATGCTTAAAATACGAAGTCACTCTCGTTCTTCTCCACCGCGTATCATCTAACAACAAAGTGGACATAGTTGAGGTATCAATCGTGTTTGAAGAGAAGTCTTGAGAGAACCGTAGCTCTTGGTCAGATAATGCTCGATGATGCTTTATGGGCTTTCCGCACCGCTTACAAAACAACCCATTGGGTGTACTCCATATAAGCTGGTCTACGGAAAAGCCTGCCATTCTATCAAATTTCCTTTTTTTTCATTGTTGATTTATTATATTTTGTTATTTGAGTTAGAACACAAAGGTACCTACTGAGCCTTAAAACATACGAACTTTGACCTGGAAAAACCTGCTGGTGACCATACGGTAGTTAGCGGAATGAACTTAATGAGCTCCGAGATGAAGCTTATGAGAACTTTTGTTTCTATAAAGAAAACAACATAGATGATTCACGTCTCAAGATCAAGAACAGTGTTTTCAACGTCGGTGATCGACTGTCCTCTCTTTAAATCTAGATTAAAGATTTTCTCAGGAAAGCTTAAAACCCGCTGGTTGAGGACCTATTCACTACATCACTTGTTTTCCCGTACGACACCGTCGAGTTATCTCAAAAACTCTGGGCCAAACTTCAAGTGATGGTCATCGCTTCGTTATTAAATACTACTTTGGGAGAGGACGTTACAAATCTGCGTACTAGTCCCGGATCTCAGACATTCATAATGTTCCAATAATTTACGGTGACGGTGTCAAGAAATAGCGACCTTAATCAAGCGCTTCGTGCGTGAGGTCTCACCATGCTTATCAGTTAGTTAGTAATAATAAGTTGTTTTGTGTGAAGAGGTACATTTTCCTTTACCGTGTTATTGTCCATGTTTGTGTGCTTTGTGTTGTATGTCAGGATTTCCCGGTTTGTGAAGACTCTCTCATGCAGCAGTACCACATGAGTTTCACATCCTCAGCTTCATTTTGGGAATCCAGTATCCAAATCTAATCGACTAATGTTTTATCTTTTGGCACACTTTATAAACGGCCTTAGATTTATGTAGGTGCCCCTTTGAAACATCGAGGACGATGTTTACCTTCTTGTCATTGGGGGGGGATCCTTCGATATTTGATTTTTACCCTGCAGCCGTTGTCATAATGCAATTTCCGTTTTTTCCACAAATTTTTGCAAAATACCAAAAATATAAAAAAAATTTAAAAATTTTCAAAAATAAAATAGAGTCTTTTGTCACAGTTATGTGGACTTTCTAATGGGTTAGAATGAGAATAAATTTTTGACTCGATCGTGGCGTGATGAAGCCCAAGCTAGTTCCTCAGACTTACTGCTTGTAGGACTAAGCTTTTCATAAGGTGAGAACAAGAAGTGATAGAGTTAAATATAAGTTTATGTGCTGAGCAAGATTCTTCTAAAGCTTATATGAGTAATAATTGTGGCTTTTTGCTCCCATTAGCTTTTTAATGTCTATCCTATTCATACGTGCTCATAAAGTGTTGCAGTCCCACAAACGCGAGCCATAGCTTTGGAAACTCTTGTTATCAACAAGTATTGAACTCGGAATTTTGTACTCACAAAATTCTATTGGAAGAGGACGGGTGGGACTACACAACAGCGGTCCAACATCAGTGACGGGGTAAACCCCAAAAATCAATGATGTCATCAAAAAAGAGTTGAAAAACTTTCTTGACGCTGGATTAATTTACCCTATCTCGGATAGTCCCTGGGCTAGCCCGCGTAACTGTGTACCAAAGAAAGGTGGTTTTTTACCTTAGTTGAGATATGAGCAAAATGGTTGATCCCAACTCGATTAGTTACGGCGTTGGCAGAGTATGCATTGACTACCGTAAGTGAAATGAAGCACCCGAAAAAGAATGACCATTTTCCCTACCATCATGGACCAAATGCTCGAGAGGCTTGCGGGAATCAAGTACTATTGTTTTCTGATTGGTTTTCGGGTTATTTTCAAATACCATCGACCCATTTGATCAGGAAAAAGACATCATTTTACTTGCCCATTCGGGAACTTTGCCTACCGCGACATGCCCTTTGGCCTCTGCAATTGCACCAGGCACATTCCAATGTTGCTATGATGGCAATCTTCCAGGAACATTGATCGAAAAAAACGATTGAAGTGTTTATGTTAGATGACTTTTCGGTTTTTGGAAAGTTCTTTATATACATGCCTTAACCCATTTGGAAAAGATGCTCGTAAGGGTGTGAAGACACCAGAATTTAGTCTAAACTGGGAGAAAAGCCATTTCATTGGTTAAGGAAGGCATTGTTCTTGGACATTAAAGAAAATCTCCAAGTCGGGAATTGAGGTTCGATCGAGCTAGATTGACGTTATCACCAAGCTCCCTCAATGATACTGTATAAGGTGTCTGTTTAAGTTTTCTTTGGGCATGACGGGTTTTATAGAGATTCATCAGAATTTCTCAAAAATTGCCCGTCCCTTAAGCTATGACAATTTGTCGAAAAGAAGAAACTCAGTTTTATTTCTCCAAAAAAACAAAGGTAAGGGGTGGGTTTAAATTTTGGGGAAGCATTTAACACTATTAAAAAGAACCTAACGAGGCTCTAATCCTGATTGCCCCAGACTGGAATGAACCATTTGAACTTATGTGCGATGCAAGCGATTTCGCCTTAGGTGCAGTCTTGGGGCAACGTCATGAGAAACATTTCAGGCCTATACATTATGCAAGTAAAACAATGAATGAGGCGGAATCACGTTACACCACGACGGAGAAAGAAATGTTAGCCGTGGCTGTACCGCATTCAAAAAATTTGATCTTACCTCTTGTTCATGAACAACATTGACATTGTGTATACGGATCATCGCCCTTCAAGTATCTCTTTGTCAAAGAAGATTCTAAGGCGAGATTGCTCCGGATGGGTTCTGCTACCTTCAAATGTTCGACTTTGATGTAGTTGAGACACGATCAAGAGTGAGAATTCCCTCAGCGGATGATCATCTATCACGATTAGAGAATCATCAACAGTATGAGCTCGATACAAAGGGATAAATGAGGAAGTTTTCTCTTGAAAACTAGTAGTTCGATTGCTGTTCTTGATGCTCAGTACCTCATGGTTTGCTGACATCGCTCAAACTATCATGTCGGGAAAATTTCGTGATCAACAGGGATCGTCAACCCCAGCAGAAAAGAAAATCTTCAAAATACGTGAAAGCATTTTTTCTGGTGAAGATCTCTTTCTGTTTAAAATTGTGCGGATCAAGTTCTCTTCGACACGTTGTCGTTTTTGGCAAAGGAAGCCATGACATCCTCATGGGCTTGCCACGATAGGTTTCCCCCCCGGTGGACATCCACGGTGCTAACTACACAGCAAGAAAAGTCTTCGATTTCCGGATTCTTTTGGCCCACAATCTGGCAAAGATGCCAATGAGTTGGTTTAAAAAACATCAAAATGCAACTAATGCCCTTTAGCGTTCAAGGAAAAATTTCACCAAACGGGATGAAATGCCACGAAATTCCATCCAATCGAAGTCTGAAAATCCTTTGACGTTGGGGCATTGACTTTATGGGGCCATTCCCATCATCCAAAGGGAAAACAAATACATCCTCGTGGCTCGTGATTATTTTATCAAAATGGGTTTGAAGCAAAGCGCTCCCCACCAATGACGCCCGAGTGTTTGCAAATTTCTAAATCTCTCTTCGCAGATTCGGGTGCCCTGTGCAATTCAATAATGTGATCGCGGAGAATCCCATTTTTGGCATTGACCAATTGCAAAAAGGTCATGCTAAATACGGAGTCACTCTATCGTTCTCCACCGCGTGATATCTACAAACAAGTGGACAAGTTGAGGTATCCAATCGTGGTGTTGAAGAGAATTCTGTGAGGAGATCAATAGGGAGAGAACGTACCATCTTGGTCAGATAAGCTCGATGTGCTTATATGGGCTTTCCGTCCACACGCTACAAACAAGACCATTGGGTGTAGACTCATTTAAGTGGTCTAGGAAAAGCCCTGCCAATCTGCAATTGTGTTAGAACAAAGGCCTTACTGGGCCTTATAAACATTACGACTTTGACCTGAAAAAACCGCTGTGTGACCATAGAAAAGTTCAGCTGAATGAAAACTTAATGAGCTCCCGTGATGAAGCTCTATTGAGAACTCTTTGATCTATAAAGAAAAACAAAGAGGATTCACGACTCTCAAGTCAAGAACCGTGTTTTCAACGTCGAGTGATCGAGTCCTCCTCTTTTAACTCTAGATTTAATGATTTTCTCAAAAAAGCTTAAACCCGCTGGTCAGGACCTATCACTTCACACAAGTTTTTCCGTACGACACCGTTTCGGGGGGAGTTATCTCAAAACTCAGGGCCAAACTTAAAAGTGAATGGTCATCGTATTTTAACACTAACTTTGGAGAGGACGTACCACAATTGTAAGTTCTAGTCCGGATCTCCAGGACATTCCCTAATGTCCAATAAATTCAGGTGACGGGTCAAGCATAGCGACCTTAAACAAGTGCTTCGTGGGAGGCACCCCATGCTTATCAGTAGTAGTAATAAATAAGTGTTTTGTGTGAAGAGGCGTACATTTTCCATTACCCGTGTCTTGTTTTGTCATTTGTTTTGTGTGCTTTGTGTTGTATGTCCTGGATTTACCTGGGATTGTGGAAGACTTCTATGCGGCAGTATCCTCATGAGTTTCACATCCTCAGCTTCATTTTGGGAATCCAGTATCCAAATCTAATCGACTAATGTTTTATCTTTTGGCACACTTTATAAACGGCCTTAGATTTATGTAGGTGCCCCTTTGAAACATCGAGGACGATGTTTAGTTCTAGTATGGGGGGGATCTTCGATTTGATTTTTACCTGCAGCCGTTGTCATCAGACCGCATCCCGTTTTTACACCAATTTTTGCAAAAATACCAAAAATGAAAAGAATTTAAAAATTTTCAAAAATCAAAAATAATGTGTTTTGTCCACAATTTTATGACTTTCCTCATGGGTAGAATGAGAATAATTTTTGACTCGATCGGGCGTGATGAGCCCTAGCTAGTTCCTCAACTTACGGCTTGTAGGCTAAGCTTTCATAAGGTGAAGAACAAGAAGTGATAGAGTTAAATATAAGTTTATGTGCTGAGCAAGATTCTTCTAAAGCTGATATGAGTAACTTGTTGGCTTTTGTTCTCCCTTTAGCTTTTAATCTACCTATTGCATACTCTGCTCTTTCAATATCAAACTAAGTCAATCGACTTGTTTTTATAAAAGCTTCAAAATTGTAACTTGATTCTTTAAAGCGTGGTTTTTCTGTTCTAGTAATTTTATAAAGATTAAATGCAAAGGAAGCATGAACGAAATATGAATGCAAAACAATTATGCATGAATATTGAATTATGCCAATGAAGCCTACATTTGAGTATAATGGAGGCAAAGTTAAAGATGTGTCGTGGAATCCCACTCCGCTAACCACGAGGTGGCGTGTTCAAAACTAAGACATTTTTACTTCTAGGGGATTTGGGTGTGTTTGTGATATTGTCACAGGAAGCGAGGTCTAGGGTGAGGGTTCTCAATACTAAGACACTATCCTTTAGCCATTTAGGAATAGGGTGTTGATGTGATTTCCCACTACACTAGCAACGGGCTGGGTTTTTAAAATAAGAACACCGGTCGTTGGTTGTTGATATCCTACTAGGTGCGAGGCTAGGTAGGTGTTTCAAACTAAGCAACGGCATTCATAAGCTTTAAGAACTTTTGATTATAATGATGAAGATGTTGCAAAAAAGTTTTTTTACAGTTAAAATTTCATTCTTTAAATCAAGTTACAGGTCCTAATAAGTTGTTGGCTTTTGAGTCTTGAATTCATCTTGAATTACCCGACTATGAAATTAAGATTGATCTTTGGTTGAGTTGAAATCGAGTACACACATTTAAATCAATATATCCATGTTGGAGTTAAAAAAGTTCAAAAAGTCATAAGTATGAGTGCTTAACATTTAGACTTATATTGACTAATGATCGTGTTTATTGCTTGGTTAGGATCAAGTGAAAATCGGGTCTATATCTGCGATGAATATATTCCGTCAGGACGTCCGTAGATTATTTCTATGAACGCTTCTCATTCTATGATCCCAATGTTGTTAATAATAAGGAAGTCGAACATGTTAGTTAAGAAAAGAAAAGAAAATCCAAAAATATTAGGGATAGTTAGTGTACATACGAAATTAGCGAAAACGGGACTTGTAAAAGCTATTGATTCTTTAAGTTCTCCTTGACAAAAACTTTGCGCCTTTTCAGGGTATATTACGTCTGAGGGATGGTTTGAGATTCCTTATCTTAGTTTTCTTGAGAGTGTACATTCTTAACATTTGCGTGAGGACACGGCAATACTTTAGTATGGGGGATTTTGGTATGTGCTAAATTACACATACCATTCTCCATTAATAACGGACTTAAATGACTAAAAACATACCAAAAATACATTGTATTTGTATGTTTTGCATTTGTTTTGTGCAGGAAACGGATATTCAAGAAAAGGAACAAAAAGAAAGCCAAAAGCAAACAAATCCAAGCACGAAATGGAAAGGACAAAGTCAAAAGTCAACCAAATAAAGAAAATACAACTTAAGGGACTAAAACTGCCAAGCCTCAAGTTGTATTGCAAAAGATAAAAAAACAAGGGTCAAAATTGCAAACCGGGCAAAGATTGCATTCAAGTTATACAACTTTAGGGGACCATTCTGCCAACTTCCCCAAAAAGCAATCTTTCCCGCCCAACAAACCCAGGTACAACTTGGATGTCTTCCCATACTTCCCACCTGCAAAACCACTCGACACCCTAGCCAAAATCATTTCATCCACCCTACTATTTCCCCCCAACTGTATAAAGTCCATGTTGGCAATCACTCACCTTTCCCAAGTATCTTCAATGGCGGAGATTGACTCCAAAGAAGCACAAAAGAAATCAATGGCTGGGATTAGGGCTTTGAAGTCTCTCACAAAAGAAACACAAGAAAGAAGGGCTGAAGACTTAGCTCTTAGTATAAATAGGAGGCTATGTGAGCCAAATTTAGAGAGTAGAGTGTAGAAGTCTTTATCTTTCTTTAAATTAACCTTTTTTTTAATCTTTGTTACTTGTTATAAAAGGTTTAAAAGCTCTAAAAAGCCTTATAAGCTGTCTCAATCTTAAGCAATGGGAGCTCTTTAGCTTTGTGTTGTCTTAAGTTCTTAATTCTCGCAAAAATATAAAAAAAATATCACAAAAAAGAATCTGTCAAGAATCAAGGAGCATGGCAAATATTGGATGGCCTTGGTTTAGTGCTTATTGGTAAGCTATAGGGTGATAAGGAACTGATTTGGAAGCTTATAGTTCCTAACCAAAGCATTTGGACCTTTGTAAGTCACAAAATTTCATTTTCATGCCATTTTATGCACTTGCTTATTTTTAGCTTATTATTGCTTATTTCTGCCTTATTAATGCTTATTTGTTCTTACTTATGTTTATTTGATCAAGTTTTATGCAAGTCATGCTTTGTTTTTGCTTATTTTCAAGTTTTTGCTAAAAATTTGCTTTAAATCCATCTCTAATAGCATAATCTGTTTTGGTGTTGTTCTTGCTTATTTTATGGATTAGAGTTGCTTATTAGGTTCATATTTAGATGTCCAATATCTGGTATTAAGGGTTCCTGAACTAATTTTGTGATTTAGAAGCTTAATTTGGTTTAAAAGTTACTTAAGGGGGCGTTTGGGTTAACCACTGTTTTTGGTATAAATCATGTTTTGGTCATTCAAAGTCCACAAATCCAATTTCAAATCATTAAATATCAATGTTTAAGCAAGTTTTTATAAGTTTGATTTAAGTTTTCCAAGATTTTCATGATTTTGTAACTATGAGTTGCATATGTGGACTTTTTATGAAATTTAGGTGCATAATCTTCGATGTTAAGTTTGGGTAATGTTTAAGAGTTGTTTTGAATTCATTTTAGTCATATTTATGCATGCAATATAAAAAAATTATTATTAATTTTGTACTAAGTATAGTTCCTGCTGTTAGACATGTATGGTTCCTGCTGGTAGGTTTGTTCCTGCTGGTAGAGTTACTTTATAGTTCATGCTGTTAGTATAAAAGGGTTCCTGCTGGTAGCATTGTTCCTGCTGCTAGTAGTAGCATAGTTCCTCCGTTTTTAATCTAGTTTTTTTAAAACTTCGTTATTTGTCATTTAGAATCTATTTTAGCTTTTAAATATGTTCTAGGGTTTAATTTGCAAAATTTAGGTTTTTGACCCTCGTTTTTCGTGCCCGTTTTAGGTTTAAGTTATTTAGCTTTCGTTTTTAGGTTTTATTTAATCGTTTTTGTATATTTAATTGGTAGAAATAGAAAACCCATCATAACCTTGTCATATTCAAACATCAATCATCAATCCGTCATTCGATTTTCCATTCAAGCCTCGTTGGGACATAACGACCCGGGAACTCATACTTCCGGTTACGTATATATATTATTTTTGTGAACATTTGACCAATCCTTGGCCAAAGGTATTTGGTTGATTGTTTGCTTATATTATATATATATATATATATATATATATATATTATTGACGAATCAATTTTTGGCGCCG
>BQNB010104617.1:0-19225 GCA_026074375.1 Tanacetum coccineum | reverse complement strand
TGAATCCATTTTTGATCTTTTCTTTATACTTGACCACTTTTGTATTTTACCACAAGTCTCATATATCATATATATTATATATATCATCCTTATATTAGCATTTACTTGTCCATAATAGTCCTCATGTGTCCAAGTTATCAAGGTTACAAATCCATGATAACACTTAAAATCATAACTTTACTTAAAAAATCTCTAATTTACTAGTTTTGTCCATAATCATATTTATACATAACCAAGAGTGTAAATCACTTGTGTGACTATTTTAACATGATATCAATAACATCATAGGATATATAAATGTGTACATTATGATGACAACAATTAAAAACTTCTCTTTACATGTTAATAATCCTAAATGGTGATATAAGCTAAATAGAATAATCATATGCATAAAAATGAATATTGTAAGAACATAAAGAGTTCAAGTAAACCTTATGAGGTATGATGATGATGATGAGCTAGTGCTAAACCCTTGTTTAGCCACAAAACCAAAGCTTGCACAAATAAACCCTTACTTTCTTAACAAAAACCCTAACTTCCTTTTACTTGATTATTACTTGAATATGGTTAGCCAATGCTTGCAAATGCCTTAGTATATCTTAGGATAGATGTGTATAGAAGTGTATGGATTGTAGAAAAAATTATATGGGTTTGGTTGGGAGCTTGTGTTATGCCGTGAGCTAGTATAGAGCAAAAGGGAGGTTTTGTTTGATTTTCTAGTTAAGTGTTTACTTGTAAGACTTCTCTTACTAGACACATGAATATATATGGTGTAGATCTTAGTCAAAGGGACAAGGTAAGGTTCAAGTGATGGGTCTTGGTCTTAGGTATGGTCTTATGAGTCAAAAGACAAGGTATGGTGGTTTTAAATGAAGTATGGTGTGCATTGAAGAAGTATGGTGCACATTTGACCAACTTGGAAGATTTTCTTTATATCTTTGCCATAAATTCGGCAAACATGAGATATATATGATATATTTAGCAACTTTTATGTATTGGGTATAAAAGTGGGTATTTGTTGAAGCGTAGAAAAGTTTTGGTGGTTCCGGGAGTGCCTAAACGCAATTTATCGCGAAACGTATACACTTTACGTATCCGATAAAAATAAAATGAACAAAGTTAATAATTATCCTCAAAATAATTACTTAACCCTTGTTTGATGTAAACATTTAATTGTTTGATGCCCGTTTACATTGAACGCTAATTTTTAGCTTACGCGATTTAACTTAACGTTTACAATTAAAAGCGAACGCGTACGAGAAAAGAAAGAAAAAAATAATAAATAGTGAAAAATGATAAAATGAATGATGTCATAAAATGACCTGAAAATACGGAATGTTACAGCCAAGACAGTACGTTTTGTCAATTCTCTATTCACCATCTGGAAACGTACTATCCTAATTGTTTGGCGTACCGATTTAACTTAACGTTATCTTCACAGTCTAAATAGCGAACGCGTACGAGAAAAGCTAAGAAAAAAATAATAATAGTGACAAGGATAAAACATGAATCGATCACAAAAATGACCCTATGAAAATTACGGAATGTTTACAACAGCCAAGACATTATATAACTATTATGTAAACCTGCTCATGAATAAACACCATGACATCAAGGTAAAAAGGAGATATTCAAGGTCCGGGATCAACATAGGTTAACGTTCCTTGCAAGGGTCCAAATGGCCACCTGTTGGGTTGGGGTACAACCCGCTTATCCTCATAGTAACGATCCACATACCATCTTTCGATTTTGTTATATAAAGGTAAAGAAACTGGAATATGTGATAAAAATTCACAAGAAGTAATACACCGTTCTCAACTTAGTCAGTTATTTTTCAAAGATCAATAATCTCAACTATCTTAACTACCTAAAGTGTAGTGAAAATCAATATAACTGTAAATGCTTTGCATGTACTACTACCATTTTCCTCAATATAAATTAGAAGTGTTTATTTTGACCCGCTGAATTATTAATAATACAGACGTCTTACATATTCCCTAAAATTCATTTTTTCATGCATAAAACATAGAAATCTTTTGATTTAACGGTTAGATTATTATTAGTGTTTTAAATTTATGATGGTAATCATAGTAAAAGCATTCCCTTTTTATAAAATATTTCTAAAACGAACAAGATCGTGTAAGCTTGTAATCTCAAATACCCAACCTAAGCTGGCCACTTTTGACACTTGCTCTTTTCAACCCGAACACGCTTTGATCCATTACCTAACCAGCTTATGTTGCTACCTCTAGCACAAATTTAAGGATAATTCATTGCACAATAAACTCATTGCGAGCTAAAACTACAGCCTAAAAACTACCTACAAAATTGTATACACGAATCTATATAAATACAAGACATTAAGAGGGAAAACGTGTTAAATGTCGCCCAAAGTCTCGTTTTTCATGCATAAAACATCTAGATCGCTTTATTTAACCTATTACTTAAATTATTTTCATTGCAGTAATATTATGTTGGTCATTCCAGCCAATCTCTTTTAACTCTTACTCGTTCAAACCGGAAAACGTGTTAAATGTCGCCCATTTTTCTGTCTCTAGCAAGAAGTTCACACAAATTCTTTAAACTTAAACTAAGAGGCCACCACCAACTAAGCAAAGATTTAAACTAACTAAAAGAATTTATGATTCATTAACTTTAAGTTAGGTACATAATCCATTAATCAAAAGTTAATGGCACATGTATGACTAAGTAGACAAAAATTTCGGCTAGACCAACTATATGCTTTAGATTCTTATATGGAATTACTATTTAACAAGGTTATAAATAGTGTGAGGCGTGGCGTGGTGGCATGTCCAAGCTTCACGCTATAGGAGCCATGACGAGTCATGACGTTTTTTAAAGCGTGACATAAGGCGGTAAAAAATATTAAAATATTTTATAAATTTATGTATTTATATTATATTTCAAATATATTGAGTTTACAAAAAGTGTCATACATAAGGAATAAAGTCAAGATACTATCTTTGCATGTATTTTTTTTCAATTCTATTAAAAAACGATTTTTATCAAAATTGAATTCAACAAAGCCTCCACGCATCACGCCTTATCACGTTTATCCACTTCTCATCTCACGTCACGCCTTAAGCCCACGCCTTGGTCTATTGCGTAGCTTGGAGGTCACGCCTTGCGTCTTTGTGAGGCCTTAACGGTGCCATGGCGTGCCTTTTAGAACCATGCTATTTAATCTTGATTATGCATCAACCAACTCATCACATCCTTACTATAAGTAGGCATTTGGAGTTGCATACCTATTGCAATAACCATCTTTTCTAAGCGTAATATCCCATAATAACCACCATTTTATGCTATGAAAGTTAAAATCATTTCTAAAGAGAGCATCAAACCATCTGCACCAACACCACCTCACTTGAAAACGTTTGAGCTTTCTATCCTAGATCAGCTTGTAATAAGCCCATATGTACTATAGGATTCGATCACCCTACAACCTGGTTACTAGTGCGGAATAAATTCGATCTTGAAGACGAACACACCCCAGCAGATTATGTATGACAGAAAAGAAAAGGATGCTCAAGAATATAACCCTCAATATTATATGTTTATTGAGTAAGAAAAAGAATGAAGTAAAAAACCCTCCCCTCACCTCCTTTTATAGAGATGGTAGGAGAGTGTAGTTTGTTGTTTGTGGTTCTATTGATTCTTCTTTCTCAGAGTCCCTCTAAAGGCTCTAATACCACTTGTAGGTCCTTGGTTAAGGATCTACTAGCTTTGTAAGACGAGAATAAATTGGGAAAAATCCAAATCAACTATATGAGAGACACTATACAATGAAAATGAGTGTTAATGCGGAATCTTAACACAAGAGTAAAGAAGAAACGATTATACTACTTTTCTATAAAGCTCTATGCTTCTATTGATATTTCTCTAAAACGTTGTTGTTGTTATATGTTAACATTGTGCCTTAGGGTTCCTCTTATACACCAAAGGAAACCTAATCGGGCTTACAACCGTGTGAAAGGATAATACGTATCCTTTTCCTAGGGGAAAATATCTCCTAAGATATTCTCTAAGATAACTATTACATTGCTGTTTCATAACAGACTTAACTATTATCAGAATTAACTATGACCAGTACTAACTATAACCAGTACTAACTATGACCAGTATTAACTATAACCAGACTTAACTTAGTACTGCCAGTATTAACTTAATACTAACAGAACTAACTATCACTATCAGACTTAACTGTCATACTACCAGTATTAAGTCTGTTACAATCTATTTTCCCAACATCATGGAAGTATATCCTCATCTCGACAATGGCATTTATGACATTGTTGATCGAGTCATGCGTCCTCTTGCTCTTAAACAAACTCGGAGACCTCGAGTGTACCGAGGGCAAGGCACTCCATTTTCCGTCTCATTCCTCATCTTCACATCATCACGTCAACGTCATCTCATCACACAAGGAGAATGATGATGATGATGTCGAAAACTTCTCGTGCAAGTACTTTGACTCCATCTCTCTACCACCCTATCTTAACTCTCTAAACACTCAATACCAAAACTACAAAATGCCTTCACGCTTCCGAACAAACCGATGAAACTCTTCTTTGAAGACAAACCCAACCTTGCACAACAAAGACGCAAGAAATTCATAAGGAGATGCGCGGAGGTTTCAAGTCATTTGGAAAGGCACTAAAAGGAGTGTTTTAGCAGAAGAAAGAGATGAAGACATAGGAGTGGAGTGAACTAGATTGGCTAAGATGTAGTTAAAGACAATCTTAACTTGAATATGAGTATGTTATTAACAACTTGTGTGGTGATCAACCGAGTATAATCGAAGACTTATATATGTTGGTTATCTTTAGGTACTTATTTGCTATGATGCCATTTAAACTATGGTTGTTTTATTAAATCAACTAGTTATGCCATTTTGTTTCATGATTTAATATGTCTATTTATAAGTTATAAGATTAAATATGCATAAAACTCTATAGGGCTTGCTGCAAATAAACCACCAAAACAAAAATACCCTCACAAAAATCCTGAGAAAAATAGTTTTTCTGTGAAAAATGGGACTAACAGTGGGCGGCCCCCTTAATTCACAATGGCCGGCCCCCTTAATTTTAAGGGGACCGCCCCCTATTTAAGGGGACCGCCCTTAGCCCTTCACGGGTAAAACAGTATTTTTCACTGCTTTTTGCCTTCTTTTACCTAGTATCAGCTATCTTTACCCAGAATTGCTTGAACAACATTTGGAATTCCCTAAACTTATCCAAATTCATTCCATTTTCAAACAAATCTCTTCCCATAAATTCCCTCCAAATGCATAACACCAATTCACCATCTCCTTCACTCATCATCAACAACCATACACATTCATGGCCTCCACTAGAGCTTCCATTTCCAAGGTCTCCAAGAGACCAAAAATCAACATCATTCCACCAAAACAATTATTTTGGATTTAACCCAAGATGACACAAAAAATCCATCATCCAAACTTCAATTCATCACCTATTTTCTCCTCATGCACCCTCCAAAACTCATCAATCCAAAGACACTTCTTCATCTTCAATTGATTACATACCCAAATCACCAATATCATCAACATCACCCTCACCAAATGGTTACTTGAACCCATCAACATCTCCTCCTCCAGAGAGTTTTCTCCAACCACCGTCCATCTTAAGATAAATCATCAATGACCAATCACTCTCACACTTTCCTTAAATACCCTACTTGAAGTCCAATTTACACTGATACTCCATCAACCTTCACCACTTCATTGCACATCTTATCCCTTGGTTAGGCTTATTATTGGGACTATGCACTTATTTTTCATTAGTCCATTTTGCGGCCTATTTTCTTTTATATGTACTTTTTTAAAATTTTAACCTTTAGGTCATAGTAAGCTCATAAATTAGAAAAACAAAATCAGAAAAGGCTTATAAATTAGCCGAACATGCTAAGCTCATTATCCCACAAATAACCTAAAAGACCTCACTGGTATGCTATTTTCATTTAGGGTGTTTGAATTGCTTATATCTTATATACCATCTTTTCCATGCAAATTTTTGACTCATTTTTTTGTCTAAATTTTAGGAAAATGAATGACCACTGTTCATAATTTTCTGTGCGTTTCGTTTCTTCAGTAGACTACGTGAATTCCACACGGTGCAAAAGTACGGCAGGTTGGGACACCGAGTCAACAATAGCCTACAGATATGCCAATATCTCTTGAGATTAAGTACCTCACTGACACACCATCCGCTCTTGCTCAGCTTACGGTTTGTTATTTCCACACCTTTACATTAGAACGCACTTTATTCAAATGCAAACAGGTCAGCTCGGGTCAACCATTTGTCCCATTTTTTCAGTTTGTTTGTAAAGTACTAATATGTCAAACATAGTTAACAAAAACAAAATTGTAACAAAAAACAGAAGTTTTAAATAAAAGATCTATAGGAGGTGTTATGCCTTGAAAAAAAGAATGTTGATAAAATATAATGCCTAAAAACATTAATAATATTTTTTCACATCTTTACGTTTTGATAATCACAAAATATAAAAACATTCAACGTAAAATTAAACGTAAACAAGTATTTAGTAGTAAATTCTCATTTCAACAATTACATCACTTAAAGATATGAATAAATAAATGCTTAATGAATTTTATGATCAAAGAAAATTTTTATTCAACCTCAAACTTTTATAAAACGTTGTAAACATGTTTATAAACTTACAAAACATTTTCTACATTTAAAATAAATGTTTTATTCAAAATAAACATTTTGAATTTCAAATTTTTGAACCTAAAACGGCTAGAAAAGGTCCAGTAAACACCTCCCCTGGATAGGACAAAAAAGAGGAGCGTCTGAAAGGGGCGGCCCCCTTAAATACATGGGCGGCCCCCTTAATTATAAGGGGGCCGACACCCTATTTAAGGGGGCCGGACCAAGACACGCTCCTCCAGTATGTCCATAAATACTGGACTGATTCCTCAAACATTTTTCTCAAACCTTCTGCACTCATTCTTTCTGCTCAAAACAACCCACCTTATTCCTCTCTAAAATCTTTAGATCATTTAATCATAAAGCTTTTATTTCCAAGTGGATCCAGTTATATTCCTCAAGTCAAGAGAAAATACTTCCATCATCAAGTGAAGAAGTAATTAACACCTTAGTGTGGCATAGCAATCTGTTTGCAATTCATGTTACATATTTTTGTAAATCAATTATATATCTTGTAGTTTGTATAGTAAGCTAGATCTTGTGATCTTTGTAAGTATAGGTTAGACGTTGGTGATCTTACCAAGTAGTGTTAGGTAGTTGTGATATAAGTAGTGTGGTGAAGTGAAGTCATGAAGTTGTGAAGAAGTCGTAAAGTTCTAAAGAAGTCATGAAGTTGTGAAGAAGTTATGAAGAAGTCGTGAAGTTGTGAAGTCGTGAACAAGTCGTGAACTTGTGTTGTGAAAGATTGGTTCTAGCTAAGATTAGAACTCGACATCTAGCTTAGTTTCAGAAATTGATATAAGCAACGTTGTGTACAGTTTTCTCCGCCATAAGGGAGTTTGTTGACATAGTGAAGAAAACTCTCGAGTTTGGTGCTCTAGGAGTGGAGTAGGGCGAAGAGGTGCTTCGTTACCGAACCACTATAAATCCTCGCGTTGTGGTTTGATTGTTCTTACTCTTATCTCTTGTCTTACTTTATATATTTACAATTTTCATATTGTGCAAGCATTGAATTCACAAAAAGGTCGAATCTAAGTTTTACAAACATGCATAAAACTTAAATTTAAAAACGGTAAACTATTCAACCCCCCCTTCTAGTTTTCCACAGTCTAGGAGGGATTATGGTGAGTTTGATTTTCTTAGAAGGATTAGATGAGGAAGGATTGGTGGAATTCATGGTAGAATAAGGTGATGAAGATGATGATAGAAGAGAGTTCATGATTTAAGGTGGAAGAAATAGATTGAAGAAGTAAGGCATGGAGTTTGAAGATTTAGATTCCAAAAGGTGTTTGTCAAAATGCAGAAGATATAGCTGTGCCTAGATGAGATAGTGGTCAACTGCACAGAAATTCAAAAGGTCATAGTAGAAGAATCCGTGACCTCTAATGGCGGTCCCTTAATTACCCGACGGTCCCATATATATTGGGGGGCCGCCCAGTATTTTAGGAGGCCGTTTTCTGGAGACAGAAAACCTTTTCCATAATTTCTTGATATGCTTGTATTTAAAAATTCTTAAATTTCTCTTTTTTAGTCAATCCTATTTCATCATGAATCATCTAATACTTATTATCCAACTTCACAATATCAACTATCTTGAGTTCTATGAGGGAAGCACACGTAGGCAAATTTTATCAAAAGATAAGCATGCATAATATCATATATATAGCAAAGAGTCTATCGAGGTGCATGCAAGCATTGGTTTAGGATGATAAAATTTAAAGATCATCCATAGCAAGCTAAGTTGCCCATACTAAGTACTAAGTTACTAATGAGTAGCATAAGATTAAACACATAAGTATAATAGATTAGTAAATAATATAGATATAATGTCATAAATCAATTTCCCTTATTGCTCACTTCTTCATGTTTCTCCACAACCTTCTAAGACTTTTTCTGATTGACCTTACTCCACCACGATGCTCATCTCGTAATTGTACTTGACGGTTGATGATTTTAGTTTGGCGGGTGTAAAATGGTTCAAGGTCAGGGTCAATGTTAGGTGGGTTTTGAAAATATTGAGGAACTTAATTGGTTAAGGAATTGACATAACGAATGGGGGAAGGAGTACTTGCACGCGAGGTCCTTTCGTCATTCCCATCGTCGTCATCATCGTTGCGATGAGATGAGGATGGTTGATTGAAGGCGGAAAAAGAAGAAGTGGAATGACGACCTCTTATCGTGCCACGATCTACTTCTCATTTGATGCTCTAATGTTGTGCGACAAGAAGAGTCCCATGAACACATCGTACAAGACATAGGACTCATTTTGCATTTCAGGATTTTCTCTAATGATGAATTTAAACAAACGAGTTAATAACATACCATAGGGTAGAAGTAACCTCTTTTGTTTAGTAACCCACTCCATTCGTTTTGCCATGAAATAGGCAAGGTTGAATTTTTCGGAGTGTACGATGCAATAAAGCAAGTAACAAAGACATGCAAGAACATGATCCTAATTACCCCCTAGCCAAAAATCATTTTCCCGAATAATTTCTTGTAAAGGCTTCAGGGTTGGCTCAATTTTACGAGTTAAAACTTGATATTAAGAACATCAATCTCTTCCTCATGACGGATGCGACAGACTTGACCATGTCGATCAATTCAAATAGACGAAATGATGTCCTCAATGGAAGGAAGGTTGGGTTTGATATGGACCAATCTGAAGGATACCATAGGCCCACTCATCAAGTCCATTATCTTCGTAATGACACACAGCACCTCACAAGGTACAATAAGAATTAAACCTATTCGTTTAAGAGAGTAAGAAAAGAATTGATTTTGAATAACAAACTCGATAAACATTTGACCTTCGTCGGAATAACTGACTCAATATTTACTATAAAATTCGAGAATGAAGCGAGGACAAATTTGTTCACTTATTTCAAGGAGACACTCGAACTCGACAATATGAAACAAAGACCGAACATTGTTTAGATCCGCAAAGTTATCAAAAACCGCCCGACCCTCATGAATGTAACGGCTTTCTAGGTCTCTTAGTTTTTCTTTTATAGGTGTACGATATTTATGTGATATCATTGGATGTAGGCTCTTGTATTTTTATGATCTTCGGATGACTTACGAGGCATGATTTCCTAAAACAAAAGTGAAATCACATTTTATTACCGTTTCATATGTAATATGTCATGAGCAATGTTTCTAGTGTGTACCTAAATGTAACAAATGTGGAGTAACGATTAACTCGACCTAAAAATAAAATCCTAAGAGTTAACCCAAACGCTCCTTAATTTGATTTTTCTCATCCAAACAAGTTGAAAAATACATATGAATTATGTATCACGAAATTTTTTATGAGATCCATTAAGATATGTGTTTGAAAACTGATTTTAGATTGCAATATAATAATGCATAACACAATTTTTTTATGTTTCCTAACGTGAGTGATTTTGAAAAAAAAATGGGGTTTATGGTTCAAAATTATTGTTCACAAATTCACAAATTATGCAAATCCATATTTTACGGGAAGCAATTAGTGTATACAATTGTATCCTAGTACTCTGTAACAAATTCACCAATTTCCAATTTTTTGGTGATTCACATGAACCCTAGACTTCAAATTGAAAGAAATAGATGAAATGACTCACAAATTGAAGATCTTTGTGATTATAATGAATTGCTAATTATGTTTGATTTGATCTTAATTGATGTATTGATGGCTGATCTTGGCGTTTGGTGGTTTATGAGTCGTGATTTCGTCATGGCAGCAGGTAGGGGTTTTTGTTTTTTTGTTTTGAAAATTTTTTTGTTTAAGTTTCCCATTTTGTGACTTGCGGTGGTCGGTCCTTATTTATCGGCGGTCCTTAAATATATTGGGGGCCGCCTATATGGGGCCGCCCCCAGCTAAGGGTTTTGGACTTGGTTTACTGACGAAATTTTTACGAAGAAGAGTGACATTTTATTTGCATTTTGCGACATTAAATATGCCTTAAAGTACTTTCGATGCAGTATTTAAGTTGTCACGACACGGAATTGGTAACACAGCAGAAATTTGAGACAGAAAAAGAGAAGCGGACTAGATGATTTATGGAGTTGTTCCATCATTCCCCAAACCAAGACATAAGATAGTTTAAACGATTTACGTTTAAGGGGTTTTGTAAGAATGTCGGTGATGTTGTCGACGGACGTCACTTTTTTGATTGAGATATGTCCTTTCTGGACATTATCACGAAGAAAGTGGTGACGTATTTTGATGTGTTTGGTACGAGAATGTTGCACCGGGTTTTTGCTAAGGTCAATCGCGCCTTTGTTGTCGCACATGATGGGAACGTCATCGAGTCGTACGTCGTAGTCGATGAGAGCTTGTTTCATCCATAGTGCTTGTTGACATGCCTTTTCGGTGCTTACGTATTCGGCTTCGGTAGTGGATATAGCAAGAGCGGTTTGTTTCTTCGAGAACCAAGATGTCAAACAACATCCCATGAACGTACAAATACCGCTAGTGCTCTTTCGGTCTACATAATCTCCCGCATGATCAGAGTCGGCATATACTACGGTTTCTATGCCGGTCCCCTTAGGATACCATAATCCTAAGTGCGTAGTGCCTTTAATGTATCGGAAGATACACTTAACCGCTTCAAGATGAGAGGTTTTGGGAGCCTCTTGGAAGCGGGCACAGAGGCAGACACTAAACATGATATCGGGCCTACTTGCCGTTAGGTATAATAAACTACCTATCATGCCTCGATACTTGGTACTATCTACCGACTCACACTCTTCATCTTTCGTGAGTTTAGTATTGAACGACATGGGGGTTTTCATTGGTTTAGAATCTTCTAGACCAAATTTCTTGAGCATTTCTTTAATATACTTAGATTGATTAAAGAAAATACCATCTTCCATTTGTTTTATTTGTAATCCAAGGAAGAAGTTAAGTTCACCCATCATGCTCATCTCGAACTCGTCATGCATGATTTTGGAAAATTCATCACACATGTCTTGACAAGTCGAACCGAATATAATGTCATCGACATATATTTAAACAATGATGAGATTTGAACTTTTTTAGTAAAAAAAGTGTTATCTACCATTCCTATTTTATATTCATGTTTAATAAGGAAGGCTTTTAATCTATCATACCAAGCTTTGGGTGCTTGTTTAAGACCATATAAAGCTTTCTTTAATTTATAAACATGATCCGGTTTTTCGAAATCAATAAATCCCAGAGGTTGTGCCACGTATACCTCCTCATTGATAAAACCGTTCAGGAATGCACTTTTTACATCCATTTGGAATAATTTAAAATCTAAGGCGCAAGCATAGGCTAATAATATCCTAATAGATTCAAGTCTAGCAACCGAGGCATAAGTTTCATCATAATCGATGCCCTCTTGTTGGTTGTAGCCTTGAGAAACTAACCTAGCCTTATTTCGAGAAACAATACCGTTCTCGTCTAACTTATTTCTAAATACCCACTTAGTTCCTATGATTGTCATATTCCTAGGTTGAGGAACTAACTCCCAAACGTCTTTAGCAACAAATTGATTTAATTCTTCTTGCATGGCGACTATCCAACTTTCATCTCTTAATGCTTCATTCACATTCTTAGGTTCTATAGTTGATATAAAACAAAAGAAGTTACTTTGGTTTTGGGCTTGTGACCTAAGGGTTCTTTGGTTAAGGTTTCCTATGACATTTTCTAATGGGTGGTTCCTAGATTCCTTAATGTTGATTATTTCATCAACCTCTAAAGTTTCATCCACAATGTCGTTTTCTAGGTTTTTCTTTTCGGTGACCTTAATTGCTTCTTCTTCATCTAAGTCATCATCCACCAAGGGTGATGTCTTATAGGGTGGAGGAGTTTCATCGAATGTCATGTGTTCAAAATGAAGCACTTGCTTTCAAACACTCTAAAATAATCTAGTGTAGGTTTTCTACCTCTTAAGAGTTCATAAGGTGTTTTTCCTAGAATGGCTCTAATGAGAATTCGGTTGAGAATGTATGTTGAAGTATCTACAGCGTTACACCAAAACTTTTGTGGTAACGATTTCTCATTCAACATAGTCCTACTCATTTCTTGAAGTGTCCTATTTTTCATTTCGACCATGCCATTTGATTGAGGAGTGCGTAAAGCCGAGAAGTTATGTGTAATACCGTTGGCATTACAAAATTCTCTAAATTGCACCTCATTATCAAACTCTCTACCGTGGTCGGTTCTTATTGACACTATTGAACAACCTAATTGGTTTTGGATTTTCCTACTAAATATTTTGAATTGATCGAAAGCTTTAGTTTTATCCTTAAGAAATCTAGTCCAAGTATACCTAGAGTAGTCATCTACTATGACTAGGGTGTAACGATTTCCTCTGTAACTTCGTACAGCGGATGGACCGAAAAGATCTATATGGAGAAGTTCTAAGCATCTAGTCGTTGAGACTACATTCTTAGCTTTGTGACTAGCGTGAGCTTGTTTTCCCATTTTACAAGCATCACAAAAATGTTGATCAAACTTAAGCTTAGGTAGGTTTCTAACTAATTCCTTAGAGGCCAACGATTGAATGAGACGCATATTTGCGTGTCCTAATCTCCTATGCCACAAGGTGGAATTTTCATCAATCGTTGTTAGACAAATTTGATCATTTGGCTTATTTCCTAATTTCATCACATATAAGCCTTTCTTCCTAATACCTTTACCTATGACTTTATCGTCCTTAATGATTTCACTATCATGTTCAAAGAAAGTTACTCTACACTTATTGTCACATATTTGTCCTATACTTAGCAAATTAAATCCTAAGTTATCAACATGTTCTACATTATCTATTTTGAGAGAGTCATTAGAAATCGTACCTTTGCCAATGATGTTACCGCGAAGATTACTACCAAAAATGACGTTACCTCCATTGTATGCCTTGTAAGTGGAGAAGAGCTTTCGGTTGCCCGTCATATGTTTAGAGCATCCGCTATCCTTGATCCATTCGTCGGGCTCCAAGTCGACTCCAAGGCATATCTCACTTGATGCGTGAGCTACAAGACACGTTTCATCTTTGACCTTTTCATCATCTTCTTCACCGCTATCGCTCCAAGAGCCTCCGACAAAGGCTCTTTGGTTCTTGTCTCTCGGTGGCTTTGGAAATTCTCCAATACCTCCCAATAAGATTGTATTTGGATCTCCGCATCTAAAGCACTTCCTTTCACTTTTGCCGTTTTTGTCGTCTCGGCTTCTTTGAAAGGTATTTTTGTCGTTCCGAGGTTGTCTTACGAATCTACCTCTTCTTTAAAGAACATCCTAAAGTCTTCTTAACCGGCCAATTGCGTGACTCTTTCGTCTTCATACTTAACCGTCGGAAGTCGAACACTCTTCATCACTAGATTCTTTCTTAGCCTTTAAAGCAAGAGATTTCCTTTCAACTTTTGCTTTGACTATTTCTGAATCTTTCTTGCTATCTCAATCGACTTTAGGTTTTCCAAGAGACCTCATCAGAGATAGTGATGTTAAGTCTTTCGACTCTTCAATCGACGTGACCTTTGCTCTCCATTTAGGATGTAGAGCCCTAAGAAACTTCCTTACGTAGTTCTTACTAGAATAACCTTTCATTAAGGAGCTTTAATGACTAGTAATAATAGATTAAAATCTAGCAAATGCACTATCTATAGATTCGTCTTCGAAAATGACAAATTGTTCATATTGTTGAACCAAAAGGTCAATCTTATTATCTTTGACTTGGCTATTACCTTGATGGGTGATTAACAAAATTTTCCAATACTCTTTTGCCGTATTACACGTGAAAATTCTTTCATATTCTTTTCTAGGCAAAGGCATAGTTAAATAACCATTTTATGGCTTCCTTATTTTTTTTTTAATGTATTTTTTTCGCAAAAGCTTTCTTAAAAAGATCAATCGGTTTTAGTTTTTTAAAAGGGATAACCACATCTAATTTGGTTTTTTGATTTTGGTGGTGGGGGGGGGGGGGGGGGGGGGTACAATAGGTTGGAAAATCACCATTGGTAATAACATGCCAAAGATCTAGATCTTTTGATTTAACATATGTCTCGAATCTATTTTTCCAATAAATAAAACTATCGCTTTCAAAGAGTGGTGGTCTTTGCATAGATTGCCCTTCTAGATATTTGTCAGAATCCATAGATCGATCCAAGCTTTAAAATATAGTATATTTTAAAAATCTTGAGTGATCTTGCTCTTGATACCAATTATGGAAACTAAAAGGGGGGTTGAATAGTTTACACGTTTGTTTTACGTTTTTTGTTTTTTTTTTTCAAAAGTACTTTTAAAAAATCTATAGATAGGAGTATATTTCAAATCAAATCACAATATGTACACAGAATAACTATCTAAACTAAAACACGATAACAACAATAATAATGTAAAGAGATAAGGAAAGAAACAACCAAACCAAGACACCAAGATTTTATAGTGGTTCGGCTACGAAGCACCTCTTCGCCCTACTCCACTCCCCGAGTATCCGACTCGAGATTTCACTATGTCAACAACTCCCTTTAGGGCAAGAAAACGTTCACTAGACGTCGCTAACGTTTATTATACCGACACTGAATTTAAATGTCGAGTCCTAATCTTAGCCAGAACCAATCTACCACTATCCACAAGATATACACACTCACAAGATCTACACTATCGGATCTACACAAAATCCGAATCACAAAAAATACACAAGATAAAATACAATAGAGTTTGGTACTTAGAAGAAAAGAGATAGATCACCTAATTAACTTCATTCTTGACGAATACGAGCGTTTCATTCTCTGCACTTTAATGAGAGAGAAGAGATGAGAAGAAGAGAATTAGATCCACTTGAAACCAAATCTAAGTATGTTGGTGATCAAAGAGTTATAGTAAGAGAAAGAATGTTCGAGAGAGAGAAAGAAAAAGACTAAAAACTTTCGTGCAAAAGGAAATGATTTTCTACTGGGGAAATGAAGCAGTAATTATAGGCAGTGGAATCCCAAACGTCATCACTGGGGGCGTCCCGGCGGTCCCTTATATAAAAGGGGGGGGATTAGGGGGGGCCGGCCGCCTAGAACTCCCCTCCGCTCCCAATTTTTTGCTTTTTTGTGGGGAATGGTTATAATCTGGTGTAGAACTTCCGTTTTGGGGGGAAAACTTGAATTTCAAATTTAAGATTTTTAAATAAAACCTTTTTTTTTTTTTTATTTAATTATAAAAATATTTTTGTAAAATAAATTGAGAAAAATACTTTTTTGTAGAAATAAAAGTTGGATTAAGAGAAAAATAATTTATCTTGATCACTAATCATGCATATTTAATTTGTTTGTCCATGACCTAATGAACACATAATCTTAAAAAAGAAATTTTACATTTAATAATTAGTAAACGTTTATTTTTTATGTAAACGCTTTACTTTTTTGTTATTATCAAAACGTTGAAGAGGTGAAAAAAATAAACAACGTTTTTAGACATTATTAGTATTAAACAATCTCATGCACACGTAGCTATGATATCCTGACCGTAAGATTCTATCTTAGAGAAATAACACGCTCCCCTAGCGCTGATCAAATAAGTCATCATCATAAGGGAGTGGATAATCGGTTTTTTTTATAACATTAATTTGTTTAATCCCCATGATCCAATACACAAGCGAAAGAACCATCCTTCTTTTTCAGAATAACACAGGTGCTCCCCACGTCGAATGGCTAGGTCCGTATGAAATCCTTGTCTTGCACTCTCGAAGTTGTTCAGACAATTTTTGCATTTCTGAGGGTGCTAGACGATATAGAGACTTCGCGACTAGCGTCGCTCCATGAACCAAATCTATGCGGAACTGAACTTGTCGTCATGGTCGTCATCGATAAATATTCCGAAAACACATCAATAAAATCTCGTACGAGATGGAAATATCAACTAGCACTACAATATTGGTCATTCTACTACTATTTGTGTTCATTAAGGTTTTCACAACTCCCTGGAGTATACGTTCACTCACCATAAACCCCCGCAGTATCTCATCACCTTCCCAAAACAGTATTCTAACCACCTTCTCATGAACATACTATCACAAACTCCTTGGACCACAGTCCATTCCCACAATCACATCAAAGCTTATTTCCACTACTGCAATGAATCAACGAACTCCAAGGATACGAACAATCGAATAGGATAACTAACGAATATCGAGTCAAATGCTAGAATGCATATAGGAGATTCCACATATGCAAATAGACGTGGATCAAATAACATAAGAATCCTTTGAAAGAAAGGATACGTATATGCACCGAGTGAAAGCGCAACGAAAGAAAATCAACAGGCGTACCACAACAAATGAACACATAAAAAATGTCAATACAAAGGACGGAAATTCTTATACCAATTATCGACTTTACTCGAAAGGCCAAATTAAATAATTTTTTTATAAAAAATGAATTTAAATTAAGAAAGTCACTTTAAGTATAAAAATCATTTTAAATAATAATGAAATTGTCTTAAATGTAATCTTTGAAAAATTCATTCTGGTTGTCATAAAAATCTAGAGATGGTTATCTAATGGTGTATCGTACCTTACCACTATGAATCACTTTAAACCTGCTTTTTATAATAGAATAAAATAAAATCTATTTACAAAGATCATTTTATACACAATTTTCTCCAAACACCAACACAATACTTCCAAAGGGTTTTCATAATTAGACATTAATTTATAATAATTGACTACTCAAACAAAGGACAAAAACCATAATACCAAAAAGGGATCGATAACACCGTATAGACCCTCAACACAATTCTATTGTTGAAAACAAAAGAAAATACCAGAAACCAATATACTCAAAATAAAATCAAACGAACCTGCGTACAAGAAAACTCATGCAAGACGTTATGTACCCAAAAGAAAATGTAAGGTCTTATCCAAAATAAACGTATCAACAGAGCAAACCTAAAACATCGATACTAACTACGTCCTTCTAAAACGGGTTACGAAAACCAAGGGAAATACAAGAGAAGGAGTAATGATTCCAATTAATCTGTTAGGAACTAATTAGTGCTTAAAAGAAAACCTTTTATACTCCATACGAGAAATCAATGAAACGAAAGAACTAACGAAACGCGTCTAAATCCGAACAGACAGATTCGAACAAACAATCGAGCAACGAGCAACCACAATAAATAATAATATATACTAGAGTATTCCGTCAAATACTGAATAGATGAAAACTTACTATCTATACAAATCAATTAAACTATCCTCCAATTAGGGTAAGAAGAATAATTCTCTACCCATACCACCATCCTTATCATGAATACACATATAAAAAAACATATTACACTACCACCTTACAACCAAACACAATTAAATGCAATCATGGTTACAAGTCTACGTGTGTGATGCCTTTATAATTATGTTGGCCACCATAATTATAAGTGTCTCCTTTAACATGTATACTTACTTCTAAGATTACCCATTTCAATCATAATTCACATATAAGCACATATACCACATTGCACATCTTAAACCACTCCAACTGAACACATAAAGGATGCTCCATCAAATAACTACTTACTTATATCAAAATAAAATCGAAACGACATAAAGGAATGAAAGTCTCGCAACAATTCCCAAAATACAAAATATCCGAAAGAAATAATCAATAACAACATAACGAGGTAACAGACGGGATAAACTTATGCTGGGCCTCGCTTCAGCCGACTCCGCGGGTCCAGCCCTATTACGCGCATCCGAAAAATGATCAACTATCCTATCTTCTTCGGTTCCATAAGAGGCTCCTTATAACGCTTAAGTCCAATTGGGAAACGGTTCCCCAACAAGACTTCTTACGGGTGGGGGGAAACATAGCTAAAATACTAAGAAAGTAATACATATCATACCAGATAATGGTAGGTAAAATAACTAAAATGACAACTTAGCAAAATACGAGATATATAAGCTATGCAAAAATAGAGTGGAAGCATAACAGTTATAGCATTAAACACTTAAGCCCTAAATGCATCTACATGAAGGACCCATAGGTTATAGTCTAGGCTCAACCACCCACTTCTCTATAACCAAAGGCTCTGATACCAATCTGTCACACCCCGCCAAGGCGAAAACCCGAGGTACGACGATACAAGGAATCATCACAACACATTGGCGTCTATATAGAGAAACTAAAACATGCATAAAAATACACGGTATAGACACGCAGTGTCATGAAAATACCCAAACACATCAACAAAATCCAAAAGGCGTCTGACATTGAAATGAAGGCAGTTCATGTCAACGTCATGGCATGCAAACATTCATACATCCTAACAAAGCAAAACAAATAACGAAATCTAGATAACTAAGCTTCGCCAGCTGCCTACGGTCCATCTAGCCACTTTTCCTAACATTAACCTCATCTTACTGAATACCTGAAAATGATGCTTATACGTCAACACAATGGTTGGTGAGAAACATAGGTTTTCAGACACATATATTCTATAACATCTCGCTCTGATAAAGAGACCAAGAGTCACATTATGGTGTCATATCAGAACATATAAACGCAAGCGAAAGACTTTATTAAAT
>BQNB010104616.1:4465-15035 GCA_026074375.1 Tanacetum coccineum | reverse complement strand
GTAGAAATTGATGATGGATAATATGAAAGGACAACTATTATAAAACATGCCGGACAAAGAACAAAAACCATAAGAACAGATCATTACCGTTAATACGTGACGGAAGGTGAGGAGCTAGGAGGTCGGCAAAGAAGTAGACGGAAGGTGAGGAGCTAGGAGATCGGCAGAGAAGTATCGAGAGAAATCTAAGCTTCTTGATCTTATTTGAGTGTGTATGTTCTGGGAAGATGTATGTGTAAGAGTCGATTAATAATAAGAGCAAAGGTGCACCGACACAAATTTATCTCTTCATTTGGGGCTGGTCTATGCCACTCAGCGCCACCTCATTTCAACACAACACACAAAAATACCCATTCACTCATGACATTTCTCTCTCATCTTCATTTGGGCCCCACCCACTCACAATTTTATTTTATTTTCTATTTTTCACACAAATTAAAATTCATTTCATTAAAATAAAATTACAAATACGGAAATAGAAAATACAATACGGAAATAGAAAATACAATACGGAAATAGAAATTCATGGTTGATGTAGTGCCCAGACATGCTCAATGAGACGCCGTTGAAGCCTTGAATGTGTTTGTTTATCTCGAAGTTCTTTTGCTTTCCTCTGACGGATTGCACATCGCTCGACCCATGTCCTTAATATATTTTGCTATCGACAGATGTAAATTTCACCCGCTTCGGATATCGCATACCTTTGATTTTTCAAAATCATGGTATGCAATATAATGCACGTGTACATGATTCTTCGTAGCTTGTTCACAGTCCAAGCACGCGCAGGTTGAGCAATAATACGCCATCGTCCTTGTAGGACACCAAATGCCCTTTCAACATCTTTCCGGCATTTTCCTGACGCCGTTTAAACACAACGTTTTTTTCATCGCATGCAACAGTGAATGATTTGACAAACGTTGACCATTGAGGGTAAATACCATCTGCAAGGTAGTACCCTCTATGAAATGGTTGCCCGTTTACAACATATAGTGCCACTGGTTCGTTGTCAGCCAAAAGATCGTCGAACAATGAGGAATGATGCAGAACAGTAATTTTCAATACCTTAAACGATTTCCAAAAACAGTTCTCGGTTCATGCGATATCGTTTTCTAAAATACTCCGCCGGATATTTTGGGTTAGGACCAAAATAATCCGCTATTAAACGTTCTTCAGCGACATCACGTTCACGATTGATGTATCTACGCATTCGAACAGCTTCAACTTCATCTTCTTCTTCGTTGTTAATCTCCATTATCATTTCGTACTCAGCTATGTCGTCGAGATCGGAGGAATCGGAAAAGCTTGAGTCACTCATTTTTATAAAATGTAGATTGAATGTATTTGTGTGTGTTTAAAATGAAAAAATTTGGGATATATATAGATAAAAAAAATTAATTTTAATAATTTTTTTTTAAACGGTTGCATAACGGATATAAATTTGAGGTGGGTCCCATTTTTCAAACGTTGAGTGTGTTTCGTTTTATGGCGAATTGCCCGGCGAAGAGGGGGGCGGTGTGGCGGCGAGCCCCGGCGAAGTGCCACCTCAGCCACGGCGAGGGGCCTTCGCCACTATACCCTATCCTCTAAGTACCATAACATCATTAACATCACCACATCAGCTTTAATACTATAACACCAACACATCAAAATACCCATGTAATCAATGTTTTGAAAACCGGGTCCTTAATCGACCCGGTCGAGTCACCGGGTTACTGGTTCAACCGGTTGGACCGCCGGGTCAACCCGGTCTTCAAAAATACAAAAATAAAAAATATTTTCAAAGATTAAAAAAAGTATGTATATAAATCATGAAATATTTCATATATTAAGCATAAAATATTTATTAACAAATATAACATATAAAAATAAAATTACGTCGCAAATATATACAATAAACATGCTTTATTTAGAAAAAAACCGAAACTCGGCCGGGTCTCGTGAACCGGGTTGACCCGGGTCACTCCAAACCCGGCGGGTCTAACCGGGTTTCAAAAATATGAAACCCGGTTTAATATGACCCTTTTTTTGACCGTAACCGGTTGACCCGGCCGGGTCGAACTGGGTTTCAAAACACTGCCTGTAATCATAACACTATTAACACTAATAACACCACTTTTTTCATAACAACCCCTAAACAAACTAAAATATTTCATTTATTAAACAATATTACGCAATACAATACTTAAAAAAACAAACGAAAATTGAAAACATGCGAAGAAAATACATAAAAAAAACATACGCCCCGACGACTAAAAGTCTTCATCTTCGTCTTCGTGTTCAATTTCATGCCAAATATGCTCCATAAGGTTTTGTTGAAGACTAATTTGTGTTTCTCGGTCCCGTAATTCTTTTTCTTTTGGGCGTTGCGTTTCACATCTTTCAACCCATGTACGTTGCATATTTCTTGACGGATTAGCCTACACATCGTTCCAGTCAGTAACCGCCATTTTTTGGTCATCTAAAATCATGTTATGCAATATGATGCAAGAATACATGATTCTACGTATGCTGTTGACATGGTTTTGACATGCCGGTTGTTGTATTATTCCCCAACGTCATTGGAAAACACCAAAAGCACGTTCGACATCCTTTCGTGCACTTTCTTGACGCTTTGTTTTATGTAACTATGTTTCGCATCATTTGCGACCGTGAATGATTTGATGAAAGTTGCCTACTGTTGGTAAATTCCGTTGGCTAAGTAATACCCCTTTTCATACCCGACACCATTTACCACAAACAGAGCTAGAGGGGCTTTGTCATCAAGAAGGTCATCAAATAACGGAGAATTATCTAAAACATTAATATCGTTATTTGCACCGGCTACCCCAAAAACCGCATGCCAAATCCACAAATCATGCGAAGCAACAGCTTCAAGCATTATAGTTGGATATTTTTTTATCCCCTACCGTATTGTCTCTACCATGATATTGGACAATTTTTCCATTCCCAGTGCATACAATCAATGCTTCCAAGCATTCCCGAAAAACCATGATGCGTAACAAGTTGATCATATATTTTTTCAACATCTTCCAACGTTGGCTTTATTAAATAGTTCGACATGTACAAATCAATAATACACTTATTAAAATGTAACAGACAATCACATGAAGTACGCTCACTTATTTGTAAATATTCATCAAACGCATCGGGTGTGTTACCGTATGCCAATTTGCGTACTGCGGCTGTGCATTTCATAATAACACTCAGCCTCATTTGACCCGTAGCATCTGGTCGGACTTTAAAGAATTTAAAATGCTTTGGAAGAGGATCAGACATATAAATGCTAATGCCTTTGACAGTTTTTAAAAATAATTTTTGGCTCATACGGTATCTTCTTCGAAAATAGTATAAAGGATACTTATAACAATCATCAAAATAGTCACCCATCAATCAATCTTTGGCCCCCTCTCGATCACGATGGATCGGGCAAGAAAGAGTTGCTCGTGGCTGGTAATGAAAACAATACAGATCATTAGGAGGATGATCGAAAGGAGGAAAAGCTAGGGTTTTAATGATAATTGAGAGTAAACCCTGTTATCTCAATCATCATGAAAACCCTTTTCCTTCTTTCGATCATCCTCCTGATGATCTGTGTTATTTTTGTTACCAGCCATGAGCAAATTGTTCTCTCCCCGCATGCACCTCCTCCTCCGGTGGCTATAGCCCACTCCTGCACCAACTCGGTCATGAGGGTTTGGGTAATAAGAATAAGTGGATGTGTCTGGTTGGTAACAATAACAACACAAAAACAAATCTAAGCATGATTATGTGCCTATAGATTTGTTGAAGAAATTAGGTCAAATATGTAGCCTTAGGGTTTTCATATGTGGTTTAAGGAGGATGAATGAGATGATGCATGTGTTTCATTTCATTGTGGTGGTCTTATATTTATTCTGGTTGAGAGATGAAGCTTGGTGTGGATCAATGTGGCCGTTGGGATTGTGACACGTGGATGTGTGTGATTGACTAATGAGGAGATGTTTTTGTTTGTGCTCCTTGGAAGATGAGGTGAAATGACATCAAGAATGTCAGAGCACATAGAGAGAAAAGAGAAAGGAGATAAAGGAGGAGTTAGTGGATTCAAATGACATCCGTTTCCTAAAATAGAAAGGTGGCTCACTCGTAAATCACACTGATGTTAAATTATTAGACTCAATGTTATTAGCCAATAAATAAGCCCAAGCCCGTTTGTGGGTTTAGGGTCCATTAGGTTATTAGGGTTAGGGTTGCATTTGTAGTATATAAATAGTGATGAATAATGAAGCTATATCTATGGGGGTTCTATCCTTCAACATGGTATCAAATAACAATAAAGAATATTCTTCACACCGGCAAGGTTACTTATTTGATAGCATCTTTTTGGAGTACTAATTGGAGTACTAATGGTATTTATCATGCTGATGACGTGTGGCATAATGGTGTGTGATTATGTATATCATTGAAGTGCTAGATCATGTTGATGCTATTGAAGCTACCAAGATGACGTTCCAGAATATCAACTTATGTTTTTATCGTAGTTAGTTTTTATGATTTTTTTATGTCGAATCTAGGGTATTAATTCTCAAGACGACTTTTGTTGGTGTCGAATCTAGGGTTCTTATTTCCGAGATAACTTTTGTTGGTGTCGAATCTAGGGTTCTTATTCCTGAGACGACTGTTTGGGATACATTGGTTTATCCTTCGGATACTTTGGTTATCCGTAAACAAAAATTAGAATAGGGATACTTTCGGTTATCCCGTTTTATTTTGGTTTATTGTTTTATATTGGTTTATTGTTTTATTTTGCTTTCTTAATTTTCTTCTCAGTCCGAGCTTTCGCGATTTCGCCGCTCAAACTGCAGGGGAGTATTAGCCAACAAATAAGCCCAAGCCCGTTTGTGGGTTTAGGGTCCATTAGGTTATTAGGATTAGGGTTGCATTTATACTATATAAATAGTGATGAATAATAAAGCTATATCTACGGGGGTTCTATCCTTCAACAAATGTTTCCATGACCCTCTTCAATCAATTTCTAAATTTTGTTTACTCGCATCCAATGCTATTTACTTATTTTAATTTCTCAAGTTATATTCAAGTATAACTAGTGAAAGAATATTTCATTAGGTCAACTTATTCACTCAAGCAGGTCAACACAAACACGACTTGATTGTCACCCTTACACTCAAATTTCAATTAAATACCCACTTTCTATAAATATACCCAACAAAATACCTCACACACATTTACAGATCAAATAAATAATATTAACTTGCACGTATGATAAACACACCCGTAGTTGGCTCGCCGGTGAGTGAGGGTCTCACACCACCATCACGACACACCGATAAAGGCAGCCTTACAAACTGGTTGAACTTGTGGAGCGTACAAATTTGTGATACCACTTTTTTATTAAATAGAGTACGTCAAACTAAAATAGGACATAAAAGCGCCTAATCGTCTTCTCACTTTTTATCTATTCTGAAATCGAGTCACAATCTTTAATTTGTAACACCAACATGATATTAACCGGTGGGATATTTACGATAAGTGGCGGATAACCCTATTCAATTCGTTTATTAACACACACACACTCTCTCTCGACCATGCTTTTACCAAAACCGGCTAGCACACACAAATACATGTAATTTAACATAAATCATATTCACAAACGATACTTGTGATAATATATCACTACAACACAAACAGGCTAATGCTACGGTAGGTATTTGTTGCAATTCCTTTGGAAATGACCATTTGCAACGGATTTGAAACGGATACCTACCGTTGTATTAATGCTAGATGGAAATTTATTTTGCAACGGAATTACAACGGGCAAAAAAAAGTTCTAACAGATTAGCAAAGGATACAAATCGGTTGGAATACCTGCAAGGATTTCCAACAGCAAAAATTTGCAACTAAATTGCAATGGTATAAATTTTGCAACAGATTTCCAACGAGAAAATCTATTGCAAAAGTCATATTTTTGGAAAAAAAAAACAACTGAAATATTTTTGCTTTTTTTGTTAATATGCAAATATCAAATCACAGATATTTTTTAATGTAATAAAACTCAAATTGATAATTGTATAAATATCTCAATCATATTACTATACTATCTAAAGTATACAAAATCCCAATTGTGCTAAATACATTGGCATATTCAATAGAAAATGTTCTAAATTCAACAAACTGTTCACAGGAAAGAGGAGGTTGCTGCATAAAAGTTGTGACATGCTAAATCTTGCCCTGGTCTTAGTAAAATTGCATCCATTGATGAAGATCAGTTGATGATCCATGTCAATCTCTTTAGTTAATACATGGTTCTTATTCATGAAAGTAGGCATTTGACTTGGCCTCAAAAGATCATCCTGAAACACAATAAAGTAGATATTATATTTATAACATTTCTTGGAGGAAACAAAACTACAACTATAAAATACACACTACTAACGCTACATAAAAGTATATGGGTAGGCACAAATTGAATATTAGACACATTAATGCTGAGTTGAAGCATTTAGCTTCATCATTCAGCTTATTTTAGTCATTGAAATAGAATTAGTTGAGTAATTACTTCAACCGAAGAAAAAGAATTAAGGTCAGAATACAATAACAACTTAATACCTTCCTGCTACATCTCTCTCTTGTGGGCATTTAGTTGGTCATCTAAGTGTCGTATGTGCGGAAAACAGTTCAAAAAACTGCTCTAGGTGTTACTTGAGTAGTTCCAGAAATAAGCTCACAACAATATTAAAAGCAGAAGCAATAAAAAAATAATGCTTAAGTAGACAGGCCATTGTGATATGTGGATTATCAGTTGATAGAAGTTTCAATGACCAAATCATGATCATAATCCATTTACCTAAACACTCAAGTAAAACATACATAATTCCACTTACAGGTAGACAATGTTGTTAAATGTTAATATGCTGTTTTCATGATCAAGAACAAGAAGCTTACCATATTGAGTTATATTTGCTCAGTAGTTACCTACAGAACAAAAAACTTGAGAGGACACAAACAATTGTAAAATGTAATTTTAAATATATATAAAGCTTGATAAAAAAACTAAAACATAATGTTATCATCAAAAGATATAACTAACCCTCTATTAGTCTTTGTAAAAGGCCATTGACTCTGTAATGGCCTATGAGCCTCCTCTGTTGGTTCCTAAAGTAAAAGAGACATGGATAAAGACATCAAGTAAATACAACTCTACTTAGTAAAAGAATAAAAGAACCATCTAAACTTAAAGATAAAACATTAGTATATACGATACTATATTCTAATGTCCTTGCAGATCTATGTCAATGATTCCAACATCCGCAATTTATAAACACTACTACAAAAAGTGCTTTCGAGACCGGTTTGACACGAAATCGAGACCGGTTTCCTGTATGGTCTCTAGGAGGGGGGCTCTCCATGTGAGATCAAATGTAGACCGGTTTTTTAACCGGGCTCGACAAGGTATGTTGAGACCGGTTTGATGTTTACAACATGTCTCTAAAACAAACTAGAGACCGGGTTTTGTCATCAAAACACGTCTCAAAAACTTAATAGAGACCGGGTTTTTAGTAAAAAACATGTCTCTATAATGATTTTTTTAAATAAAAAAAAGGTTGCCTGGGATTGCTTGTTGAAACTACTAGTAGCTTTTTCAATAAGCAATCCATAACAACCCCTGTAAGTGTATTCGATAATCAATCCCAAACAGCATACAACCCTACAAATCATGAATTTCAAGCAATAGGAGTGCGAGTAATATTGAGTTCTAGCCAACCAAAAACATCATTACTAAGTATACATGTTGAATTCGTCACCTCTACAAGAAATGTATCGTCAAAATATGTAAGCTTTTAGCTAAAACAACAACTAAAACACATTATAACTGAAACCCTTCCGAAAGTTGTAAACACTTTGTTGCACAAAGGATATCTTGAAACACTTTGTTGCTACGAAACATGACGAGTTAAACCCTATCCCCCTTGATTAGCGGTATATGCCTAGGAAGATCAGACCAGCTATCTTATCAATTGGACCTTCAACGCCTCAAGGTTTTTAACTCCATAGCTCTTCTCATGGACCTTCAACGCCTCAAGGTTCTTCTCTATGACCTTCAACAAATCCAAGTTCTTATCATGAACTTTCAACACATCCAAATTCTTCTCCGGGATCTTCTGGATCTGGATCTGGACCAGCAGAGCGCTCTAATTGCAAGGTAAAAGACAGGGCCGGATTTTAGGGTGTGCAGGGTGCACAACCGCACAGGGGCCCAAAATTTTTGGGGCCTCCGGTGTTATAATGCAGGGCTGAATTGATTCGGGGTTCAAGGAAAGTTTGAGAATGTATTCCTAAAATTTAAGATGTTGATGTTATATAGCTGAAAAGCAAATTAGTTTTGAAAGATTTCAGGAAGACATTAAAAGCAAAGAGTTGTATTACTGATAAAGATGGGTCGAAGAAGATGATTATTTTGAGTAATAGTCACTTTGCATCCTATGGTATTTAGTGTTTACACTTCAGTCCTTGTAGGTTGGCTTTACTCCTTTTTATGCACAAATGGATTTACATATTTAACATTTTCAAACAATGTTTAGGGGTGCTGTTAAAATTAGTCCAACTTATTTTCTATATGAAATTTTTTTATATGAAATTTTCTATTAACATCTTTACAGAAAGGTTTCAATGTGGCCCAAAATATATTAATGTGATAAATATCGATACGTCACACACAATTATTTTTATGTCGTTGGGCATTTAACCTTTTTAGGCTTATTTTTGCATACACTCTAACTTTTCCGTTTGTTCGAGAGGCCTATATAATAAAAATGGCACAGGGCCCCCAAAATCCACGAGATGACCCTGGTAAAAGATCTATGGATAAAGATGTTGGAGGCAAGACTAAAGATGTTGGAGACAAGACTAGAAATGGAAAGGCATCCCGAGGATCACGCTTGTCAGTCAGCTGCAATGCTTCATGAGCTTTTGAATGATATGGAAAATCTTCGTATGGAGTAGTAATCTGTATGTTTATTTTAATGTGTTAATTAATCCGTTATGTTTATTGTAATGTGTTCATCTGTTATGTTTGTTTTAATGTGTTAATCAGTATGCTTTAATGTTTATACTTTTATCATTTTATAGCAACTTTACACCAAAACACTAATAACTTTGACCAGACCCTATAGCAACTACATATCATCGCGAAAAGCTCTCATATTAACCGTAAGTCAAAATGAGATTGATATACAAGATATGTTAAATGGATTAGTCGAACTGATATTTGATATTGATATATAAGGTATGTTAAAAGGATGAGTCGAGATGACATTGATATTTTTTCTTCAACTTTGACCTTAATGATTTCTTCTTATGTTATATGATACTTGATGCAAGATATATGAATGGATAGAGTTTTGAATATATTTTTCGTTGGTATAATTTTCGTTCAATATTATATAACACAAACAAAAATATTTGTGGTCAAAGTTGATGAAAAAAGACTTAAAAGATTCTATTGTGGACACTTAATATGGGACGGAGAGAGTAATTTCAAAGATGAAGAAATTAAGGTGGCTTCGTCTGATAAGTTGGAACAATAAAAGGAATGGTGAAGCGCCTAATTGTCTATCAAATGAGCTGCGGTATATTGAGTGGGTTCATTATCCTGCAAGTGCATTTCCAGACAGTTTTCATGCAACGAATCTTGTTTTTTTAAAATTGGATGAAAGCAAGCAAAAATTGCTTTGGAAGGGTTACAAGGTAATTTAATTCTTCATCTTCTTATTAATGAGGTTTGTAACCCGCGATTCGTCACGGAGCGCGCGGGACTAACTTTCCAACGGACCTATAACCTCAAGGAATATTTGCGTTAATTGTTTGTGAAATTTTTTGCAGAAATAGTCCTTGAGGTTAGCATTCCGTTGCAAGGTAACCGATAACCTCAAGGACTATATCCGTAAATTTTTAAAAAATATATATTAAACTTCTTAGCATTTTTTTATAAAATCCTACGTATGTCAGAAACATTGCAAATTGTTCGCAATTCGAAGATCTTTTTAATGGCATATTTTTTAACGAATGAATCGATAGATATACGTTCCGTATTTGATACTAAATTTTGTTATATAAAAAAGTCGTAAATAGGTAAAAGTTTAACGTCGTTTTAATAACTTTTCGCATACTATAAGGGTGCGTTTTGTAAAAAAAAAAGAAAATTTACCATGAGAGTGGTGAAACTTTTTTTATATTAAAAATCACGAATACCAAGAGCTCTTTAGTATAAACTTACTCATAATTATAATTATAATTTATAGTTTAGTAGTCCGAGTGACAAATTCAAACTGTAGCTTTGTCGTAGATGTAACAATACAACCACTTATTTTACTCGCATCTTGACAGTTCTAACATGTGTATGTTTGTATACATTAGCATCTACCACAACTGAAAGAGCTTCAACTCAGATATATGGCAAGACTAGTCAGCACACCAGATTTTAATGGACTCCCCCGTCTTCAAAAGTTGTTCATCTTTAAGTGTAAAGCATTAGAGGAGATGCACCCATCACTTGGAAATCATAGAAGTCTTAAAT
>BQNB010104613.1:7257-23780 GCA_026074375.1 Tanacetum coccineum | reverse complement strand
AGCTAAGAAAGTTACCAAGGGATAAAACCTCTAAGCTACAACACCAATCTAAACATCTATAACGTAAAACAAAACTCGTTGTTTACAAACTAAAATCATATCAACAAAAAACTCCTAAAACTAATAATTCACAATCACATGAGCAGAAAAATAACAAAAATAACAATAATCATAAACAAAAATCACATTACCAAATTAACAAAAATAACGAAAAACAGAATCGAATCGTAGTGTTTTCAGATCGTAGTGAGAGGTATTTGTGAGAGGTATTTATTTTAGAATTGGGGATTTTCAAAGTGTTTGGTATTTTCATAGTGTGTGAAGTGAGAGTAAGTATTTTTTTTATTTATTTAAATTTTATTAAAAAATTGTTCGCACTTGTATGTGTTAGCTTTTTTTTTTAAATAGCACATTTTTATTAGTCATTTTTTAATATTTGTTCACAATTTTTAAGTGTTTCATTTTTATAATTGTTTACACATTAAAGTGTCACTCATTTTATAAAATGTTTATACTTTTTTGTGTTAGTTTTTAAAAAATCGTTCACACTTATTTTTGTTAATTTGTTCTTCTTGGTTGAAATAAAAATCCACAAATTTAACTGTATATTTAGTTAATATATTAACATTTAAAAGTGTGTACTTCACATTTGTTATATCATAATTTTTTTACACACTTATATTTGTGTATATTATTCAATGTTCACACTTATAAATGTAAATGATTTAGTATACATTAACATATGTGAATAAAAGTTAAAAAAAAGTACACAATTTTATTAGTGTGAAAAAATAAGTGTGTACAAACACCAATTTTTTTGTAGTGCTAGTAAAAAATCATATAACTCAAAACATTCATATTAAAGGACTCATGATAGTAGATAACTAGATATTGGTAGAACCTAAACTTGATCAATATTTTCGTATGCCCATGCATGTTCCTTACGAACTTCTTCTTCTTCTTCGGGCGTAAAATCATTTGGGATATGTAATATTTTTCGAACCTCCTCCGGCTTCTTGTGCTTAATGTTATCCGCCATTTGCTGACAAGTCGCGTCCATCAATGCCTGGATGTCAAGATAGTTAGCAGCCATAATAACTTCTATCAAAGCATCGTTCTCTAGGTCTTTATAGACACTTTTCACATCATTCTCGAGCAAATCTAATTTCTTTTTCTCCTCTTCTTTAGCCCGTTTCTTCTCGGCGTTTTCAGCACCCTCCTCCTTGTTTTCAAGTTGGGTGTATGCATCTTTTGCAGCGTTGAACAAAGCTTGTTTCTTAAGAAACTCAATAACTAGGGTTATGTTTTTGGCATCGACGTTAGGGAGAGGAATAACACTGGAGGCACAATCATCGTCGACGAGAGCTTTGACGGTAACGGATTGGATCGCGAGTGATTGTTCGATCTCGAACACATGTGATCGTCCTTTGACATTAGCTTAAGCATTGGCGAGCTCGACATGATGAAGAAATTTAGTAGGTTTTAAGGATGATTTTAGGGTTTATCGAACTTGTGAATCGAATATAGGTTTATGAGGAATATCCTGGTATTTAGAGGAGTTTGAAGGAACCGCCTAAGATTAACATTTAGAATTAGAATCCGTAACTAAATATAATTTCCTTTTTATTAATTTTTTCCATGCATGGAAAATATACGATTTTATAATAAAAAGATATATAGAGAGATTTGCACAAATAAGTTAATTATAAAAGTTATTTATGTTGTGAAACAATGAAGTAAATAAATAAGAATAACAAGATAGAGAGAATGAAGAATTGTATTAATAATCAGTTTAACATAAAATTTTGATTACTTATTAATAATTTATTTGTGAGGTTTGATTTAAATTGCATAGGATTATATCGTACATAGTTATTATCACGTCCTTATCCTTCTTAGTTTTGATAATATTTTTTTTAATTCTATTAGACCTTAATCTTTGTAAAATTACTCCCCTCTTTTCTAAGTTTTTTCTTTATGTTTTTGACGCTTATACTTTTATGTTTAATTCTCTTTTTTTCACTATATACAAACGTGGGGTGATTTTTTTTGCCAATTTTAGAAATATTTTGACTTTTCTAATTAAAAATAATTTAAAAAACCTTAAAAAGAAATTCTAATTAAAAAAATATTACTAAATTTAGTATGATTTGATTTTTTTGAAATACGAATATCATACTTGACGTTTTCCTTTACTATGTAAAAGATCTCACAATGGAGGTATGTATATATAGTTAGAAAATGAGTATTCTAGAATATACAATACTCTAATAAAGATAACTACTAGTGCTAATAGATATGAACATCCATTCCATAATAAAGATAACTACTAATGCTAATAGATATGGACATCCATTTCATATTTATTCATAACACTCCCCTTGGATGTCCATTTGAATAATATGTCCCGTTAAAACCTTGCTAGACAAAACTCAGTGGGGCAAATCTAGTGAAGGAAAAAGAGTACATAATTCCTTTATACGCGTGGGGATGTTGCCTCATTAAAAACCTTGCCAAAAACTCTGTGAGGACAAAACCATGATCAAGAAAAAAAGAGTGCAACGCGTATCTTCTCTCCCCCTGATGATCACATCACTTAAGCTCATTAAGTCAGTAAAACACACATTAAGTGTCTTGGTAGAATCACTTTAATAAATATTCTCTACATGTTGTTCGCATATCTATAATAACATACATCATACATCTCATTCAAGTATATCATCATACTTCACAAGTTATTCATTGCCAACACCATGTATGACCACTAACGACAATTATAAATGTTCCATACACATTTTAGTATAACATATCTAAATTGATATAGTGATCACCATATTTATAAATCAAAGGGTATTTCTAACATCATGTGACCTCATAAACATGGCGTCGTTTTTCCATAAAAAGATAGTTAGCATTTGCTTTAGTTTTCTTGATGTACATATATATCATCCTTTAGATGTTCAATTCATAAGCTAAGACAAACTGTGTCTTTTTGTTTGAATTTTGACTTCTATGCATTTTGTCACCTTCACAATCATAAAATTTAGATCTTTTTATAAAGTTTCATAGGTAAGCATCAATTTTTTATTTGGCACAAAACTATACACCAATGTGTTATAACACATATGCACAAAACATGATTAATTCGATACAGCCAAGTAGTGTTCTCGAGAACTTTTCTTATACGCTTTAAGCATTAAAATTCACTTGCATGCTTCATGCATTTTATATCATGCAATAAAATCTCAACATCACATGAGCTCTAATCATTTATCTTTTAGACGCATATCGATTACTTATTATATTGCCAGACTTATAAAATATTAACGCATTATTTGATCCACCACATGAGAACATGTCTCCTTATAATCATGTCTCGTCACAAGAGACTTCAATATTTCATTATTTCTTCGCGTCTTTACATCTTTGGCAACTTATTTAAACAATTTCACTTCCTGCTGGTATGCTTCCATGATCCTCATCATGATTATAGCGCTATTTATTTACATAATCATTACCATCATATATAATACTATCGACGTCGATTCATTACTTTTCGATTCCATATTCTACTAGATATTGCATTATATCATTTATTGAGATCTCATAGCTGTTGGAAATTTAGTGCAATTGTGGGAATTAGATCATACTTGGAAATGGGTTTGGATGTACGGAGTGTACACCCATCAAGTCACTGATTTTCCCTGACTCTTTTAGTGGTTTGATTAAATGGGTGGTTATTTGCCTATTTAAGTGGCAGATTTGACTGCATTAATTGACTATATTTAATTTGGTCATGAAATCATTATTCCTAAATTATGGAGGATAATTGATTTGACTGCATTAATTGACCATATTTAATTTGGTCATGAAATCACTAATTTCTAAATTATGGATGATAATTATAGAAGATATTAATTGGCCATTAATCTCTCATTAATTCCATTATTAGGTTTTGAGTAAATCCTTATAAATATGGATCACAATTGCATGGAAAAATAAGATAGAAAACAAAAACACATAGAAACGCAGGGTTTTTGATATGTGCCTAGAACAAGAACAAACACCTGGTTTTATCCATATTCTACTAGACACATATCAAGAACCCTGCGTTATGATGTCTACGTGAAAAGCTATGAGATCTCAATAAATGATATAATATAAACGCAGGGTACCCGTGGTTTTTTTTTAATTACTTCTGTTCTAGTGTCTCATTCTAGGAAGACTGTTATAGTTCTTTATTACCTCATTCGAGTCTTTTAATTGAAATCGAAAGTCTATCACGTTGCAGTCTCCATAGACGTTGACTACCAATCATTGTCTTACTGTTGGGACATACCATTGTAATCGGAGCCCCTAGCAAAGCATAAGATCTAGTCACGTTATTTATGTCACTAAACAAATGTCCTGCAATTACTAGATAAATGTAATATAATTTGTCCATTGAACTTTCAGTTCATATTTTATTAATGTGAGGATCAACATTTATATTATAATTCATTCAAAATATTTCGTTGCTCATTCTCCCCCGAATGAATTATCACTCTCAACATCCCATTTTGTGCATTGTGGTGGATTTTACTATATATTGCACAATTACAATATCTCACATGGGAAATATATGGTTTGCGATCAAAACCATTCTATTAGGGAGTAATCATAATAGATTGTTGGCAAGATGCGAATTCATACGTTATAACCATGCCCCATAAACTAAAATTTTTGTTCTCATAATTATTGGCTTTGCAATCAACTGAAGACGTTTTATAAACGTTCCAACAAAAGCAATTCGTGTATGAACATGAGCTACATAAAGTTCAACATTTACTCCAATAATCGCTCAATACTTGAAAATATTCACCAGCATTCTCACTAAATTAATTTGTAAAACCGTGCTCACATCGAGCCACTAATCACGCTAACTATAAGTTGTGTATTTGATGATCATTTTGACGATGCATTGATTTTATAACTCAAAATGATCCATGTGGCACATGTATAGGCCTACATACATAACCTTTTTATCTTCCACAAAATTTTAAGGAATCAAAAACTTATTTTTATCTAGTGGTGATAAGTAAATAATTAACTTCCATTGAGAACAATAATTAAAATCATTTTTGAAAAAACTCATAGTTCTTTTATATTAATACAAATTGCACAATCTTCTTAACACATATATCATAATGTAACACTATACACGTTAAATAAACATGTAACTAAAGAAATGTGTCATACAATATTCAAATAAAACAAACATAACTAAGATTCATCTGATTCTTGTCTTTCGAATTGTACAACAAAAATAGCCGATGACATGAAAATGATGATACCATACAATATATAGGATTAAAAGCACATTACAAGCTAGCTAAACAAAGCTCTCCAAATAATCTCTTACAAACTCATAACTAAGACAGTTAAACTCTCAAAATAATAATAACAAGCTACATTGTAACAAACTGACAACAATTAATTTACAAAGGCAAATACTGAGATATACACTACTCGACACCAAAAGGCTAAATCAACGTACAACTATTACATAAATTCAAATGCTACAGTATAACAAACTTATAAGTTTATTAAACGTGAGAACAAACTTATAAGTTTATTAAACGTGAAATTCTCATGGGATTGTAAAGCATAATCCGCTAGTTTATAGGCCCAATCAAAGTATTTATCAACTCAAAGATTTATATAGTAATTGGCTTAAACAAGGTTTTGAAGCCTGCGCGTTGCCGCGGGACGTTTGTGTACGACGTTGCATCAATGAGCAATTGCCTCCAAGTCGCGTCCTCCAGCTACTCATATAAAAATCGACAACTGTTCTATAATTCTTTAAAAAGTAACCAAAGTTTTGCATTTACATATAATAATAGTTAAAAATAACTTGATTAAAGATAAATATCCATTATATTCTCATGTATACATACTCAATTTTCCATCTCATATCTTTCGGACACTAACCCAGTTTTCATTAATTCATAATTCGACATGTCGATCCTTTCTAAAATACCACGAACACCTGAGGGTTCTACATCAGCCGATTTCCAGAGAGCAGAAAGATGCTGTCCCTGTATTTTATCTTGTATGCAAGTGAGAGGCAGATTATTTCAATGGTTTGTTTACCACGATCGACATAGTCTCCCAGAACGGGTGGGTGTCCGCCAGCTTCAAACAACAATAAGAGATCAGCATATTGTCCATGGATATCTCCTTAAATTTGAATATAGTAAATTACTAATGAGAAACTAAGGTCGATCTTGATCAAACATGTTTGAGAAAATAAAAACATGAAAATTGCAGCAACTCAAGCATGAATCTTACACTAATCACAAAAGTTATTTGTTGCACAATTTAGGTAAATATATTTTTTTTTTTAGGTAAAAAAAAAATGAATATGCAATTTACAAATTGATATATACCAAAGAAATCAACCATTATTGTTACTTAAATCTTGTCGGTGCTTTAAGCTCAAGCAACTTAGGGCTGCGCATAAAAACCTTATTAGAAGTTATACACTAAGATCCAACCGTAGCATTCAGAATTTTTTGAAATAACTCAGCAAGCACAACTTCTTCATTTTGTTTACAAAATTCCAAAGCCTACTCAGCTTCTTGTGCAGCATACGTAATATTTTACGTAGTATCTATTAACATCATGATGAAAAAACACGTCCACTTAATAGTAGAATAGATTCCAACCTTTTTTTACTTATTTATTGTCTATTTCTAATTTCTACACAGTTACGTCTTGACAACAAATGCATAAGGTTTATTTGTTGTTATTTATAACCTCATTACATTATTACTCGTAATTTGTTGCCTTATTATTTATGCATAAGTTCGGCTCATTACCAAGCGAGAAAGAAGGCGCCAAGCCTCAGATTTCAAGAAACCTTGAAGTGCTTCCAACAGCAACGCCGATATCTTCATTCTTGTTTAGTTTAATTAAACCAAAAATACATTCACTCTTCTATCTTTTTTTGCCTGACCTCCAAGCCAAAACATACTCGTTACTAACACAACACCCAAAGACACTCGATTGAGGAAAAAGAAAAGGAAGAAAAATGAATAACTATGGGAGTGACACCGTTTCGGGGTACCATGGCGCCATGTCATAGGTCCTGATATTTGCATGTGGCAACCTCGTGCCATGTGCAGTATTTCTTTGGCCATAAGTATTGATAAAATGGCTAATAGGATAGATTGAATAAGCTTTTGCTGCATTCATACATTATTGCTCAAAATATCTCACTAATCAGTAAAACTTTTTTTCTTTCTTTATACAAAAGTAAGCCAGTTTGTTTCTCAACACAACAAATGCAGAATGTTACATAAAATCTACTACTCTTCACTTATATTTGGGAGTTAAATGATGCCTGCAGCAGAGGGTATTTCTTTATAACATCTGTCATGTGTTGTGCCCCTCACAAAGACTATCTCAGTATTTCAAACAGTATCTATTATTATAGTACACAACATTATGATATCTAAGTTTACGTAACCTAATAGGTTCGCACCAACAATCATGACCAAGCCGGTCTTCAGAACCCATTATTAGTTCGGGTCTGGATCGGTTAAGCCTAGAGCAATTTAAAAACTAATAAAATTCAAAGTATTCAATTCGGGCATGTCTAGCTCTAGTAGAACTCCACGGCCCTACGTTTCTAATAGGCATTTCATCATTTGATCGCATATCATATCTAAAACCTTTTCTGGTTCATCCGTCTCTTTCTTTTCCTCTATGTATATGTAATGGGATCGACTACAACATACAATAAAGAAAATTGAATGTTATGCCTGAGTTGTTTAGATTTTTGTTCAGTTGAAACATGTATTATATGTTGACTTTACCGGGCAACAACTTTCAAATTCAGGTGGCCTCTGCCTACGTTTATTCTTCTTATTGTCACTAAACCAAAATGCCAAAAAGAATTTCTTTATCTCCCTGTTACAATTAGCACCACCAAAAACAGCATACACATTTATCCTTAATATATAAACAAAATAGTTTTAATATCATTCTAAAACCTTATGTGTGATGAATCGATCACGCTGGCGACTTCATTCTTAATCTTTATCAAATAAACCTAGGGAAAACCTCCAAATATCCAAGCTTCACCACAAAAAAAACAATACTGCAAGTTAATTCACCAAAAAAATATATCATAGTATGGCATATCAAAACGCAATTAGCAGGCAAGGAGTTTTGATAACCAATCTCGAACGCCTTATATATCCATATAGAAATAATGTATGTACCTCCAACTATAAATACATGTCTTGAATATCAAATTACAATGAACAGGCAAGCAATTTTGATAAGCAATCTCAAATACCCTATATATCCATATATAATGATGCTTACCGAGTAAAAAACGTATGCACCTCCAGAAGCGGGCAACAAAAACCTGGAAGCACCTGAATTCACAAATCCCCCTCCTTGCGCCACCCCTTTCTGGTTAAACAAAACCCAGATGAAATATAATCAAATTTTAAGATCATATAAACAAAAACTCATTTGGAATTTACATAAAAACACAAATAATCAATGTTTATTAAATTAATTCAATACCTCGTATATGTTACTGATTTGTTAAAATGCGTCATCCAAACAACCTTATTTTTGGTAACCATGGTTTCCGACTTTTGTCATCCAAACAACCTGCTTACCCTAAAATCAAAAACCCACAAAAACCCCAAAATTCACACATAAATAAACCACAACTCATAAATAAACCACAATTCATAAATTTTTAAACCCAAAAACCACATACCTGCAATCATCTCCATGTTTTTGGAGAAGAGAGGCGATATAGAGACAATGGTTTTATGAGTCGATGCAAATGAGAGAAAAGACCGAGTTGTGAGTTGCAATATTTAGATCTGCAAGCACCGTTTGGTTTGCGTGTGTGTGTTTTCTTGTTTGGTGGGAAACCACTGCGGGGAAAAAACAGTGTGCTTGAAGTTGTAGTAGCTTACCTTGATGAATTCGAGTGGAAGTAGACCTGTAAGTGAAGCGTAAAGCATAGCCATATTCTGTCTACTATGTCTTTCGATCTCTCTCTGTACCAATTATTTGTGTATGCACATCTTTAGTACTATCTTAAGGAGTTGCTGAAATAAGCTTAGACGAAGAAGGTAACTGATCTTCTTGTTTTTTTTCAGTCTTGCTAAATGGATGTTTTGAATCGTTAGACATGTTGCGTTAATAACCGTCCATCGTCCTTGTGGCACATCTTTTTCTTTTTCTTTTTTTCTGCACATTTCATACAATTTACTCCATGAAAATTGGAGTTTTTCGAAGACACCACAAAACAAATCAGTATTGAGGAAGCATTAGTTTCGGCACATCATGTGACGAACCTGCAAATCAGAACACATGAGTTTAGCAAACAGAATTGACCCGTTATATGATTCACTTAAAACGACTCGAGATGACAGCTCATTAGGCTATGGGTATGCTTAGATAGCCACACCAAAAAAATCACATCGAATCCATACTATGAGTAGGGTTATATATGACCCATTTAAAGCAGACATGATCCTATTTATTTATTCATACAATTTTTAACGACCTTTGACCTGATAAAACACACAATAGACGACCATAAGTTAAGAGGAAACGCAAATGCAATGTCTCCAATAGACTTAGCGTTAATCAGTTTACTAAGGTTCCACATTTCAATCAAAAAAATTCAGTCTTTTTAGGGGGTGTTTGGGTTAGGTAATTCGAAAATTTTATAATATGCTTATGAGCAAAAAGATCCGCACAGTTGTCCAGTTTCATAGTCAGCAGTTTTTTGTTTGCAATCAATTAACAGATTTTGCATTACATTTTAGATGCTTTTGAGTTGACCAAGCCCATTCTAAAAGTACTAACGCAAGTAACCCATATCATTAACGTATGCCATAAACAAATGTGAGGAAACAGGGAAATGGTGCCTATCAGCTGGAGTAGTTTCGGTAGTTGACATTGGGATACACCGTCACAGCAAGAGTGGCTATCCAAGTACAATACTTTGAACTTCCTGGTTGTTTTGGTGTAAATGCAAATATGTGCCAAAGATAGATGATTCATTCCATAACATGGGCAATATATAAATCAATAACATGGGCAAATCTCAGGCCTAATGTCAAATAAAGACTACACGGCATTGATCGAACAAAATAAATAACTCAATTTTCTGTTGCAGACCTTCTTTGGAGTTGATAATAACTTAGGTCACAATTTTGACTCATTTGCTTAAGGACAGGTTGATTTGAGCCTTCATTGACTCCCATTGGATATACATAAGCAATATATGGTTAGTTCTTATTATAGGGATGTATGTTTAAGCTTATGTGTAGACTTATGAGCTTATTTGTTTTGGCTTACATTGCATAAGCTCATACTCTAACCTTTTTTGACACTCGTGGGTTTATATAAGCTTATTACAAAGCTTGTAAGCCCACAAATAAGGTTAAAAATACAACCACTAAATTTCAAAATGATAAAACCACAACTTCAAAAACATCAAACCACATAATTTCCCTTTTGCACATATCAAAGTACACTAACCATAGATCAATCTAACTGATATAATAACAATTCATGAAAGAAATATATTACACATGATCCCGCATCATTTATAGAAGCAATTTTTAAACATCTAGCACAAACATAATATAATCAAAAGTAGACCTAAATTGTTTCATGATAATCAGTTATATATAAGAACAAAAAATACACCCACATCAGATTTAATCAATTAAACCCATGAAAATAACAAACGTCGCCTTGTTCTCATAGGAGGTTAGAGGATCATTCACAGTTGCGTCGGTGGCCGGATTTTTAGAGAGAGAAGGATGTGTGTCGGTATTTTTAGAGAGATGTAGTGAAGAAGAAAGTGTGTGTGTGTGTATGAGATGGATAGGAGAGGGTGGATTTTTTTTGCGGAGAATGAGAGTCGGTGGGAGAGAAGTGTTTTTTGAAAAGCGAAATTTACTTGTATAACCTTTTCCAAAAAGTTTTGTCTTGCATTAACCTCATTTTATTTTTTTTCCAAAATAACCCACTTAATCGCTACCAACTAATAGCGATCTACTTTTTAGACACGTGTCGCATTTTTAAGGTACCAGAAATTCAAAACCATTCAAAAAAATGCAAAACCATTCAAAAGTGAGCCCTAGTTTTGTTTTATTCGGTAGATCGCTACACCTTTATAGCGGTTTTCTTTCTTTTTTACTTTTTAAAGAGCACAGTATTATACAGTAAGAAAAGATGTATCACTGCCCTAAAGTATGCCATGATGTATCACTAGCAGTAATGTTTTGTTATTTTGTAAAATAAGAATCTGATTATGCATATAAATGAGAAGTGATAGAGTAGATACAATATGCCTATCTTTCTTTCTAAAAAAATATTTGTCATTTGAAGAAGCACTGATAAGTTGATTTAGTTTGAAGCTTGTGCTTTTGTTGTTGCATTGTGGATTGTTGCGGTTTGCGGCGGTTTTTAGGTGGTGTTGTTGCTGACTTTGTGTTTTACTTGTTTATTTTACGATGGATTTGACCGGTTACGAGGTAAATTTTTTTGATTTTTACTTATCCACCAATTTATTTTTTGATGTATATATGTTTTGTAATATATGGTTATATATTTACTTGATAATTTAGGTACCTCGTGTTCTTATTACTTGTAGAAGTAAGTTAAAGTTGCTTAAACTAGTTAAGGAAAAAATTAGTGGGACTCAACGGGAAGCAATATTTCAGGAATCTTGTTTTGGTTGGGTATTACATCAAAATGATTGGATAGAGAATTGTATGTTAATACATTTTATGTTAGGTCGGCAAGTTGAGGTAGAAGGTGATGGAGACGAAAATGTCCCTTTGTATTACGATATAATTGATAATTTTTGAATACAATTAGGGAGAGAGGAAGTTTGCCTCATAACTGGTTTAAGGTTTGGGGATTTGGATTTGGCTGACTATAACGACCGTGAGATGCCTATTCCTTTTAGGAGATAGGTGTTTCCGTCATGTTATGATGGTGAACATATTACAGGCTCTACTATATTAGAAATCATTCAAGATGATGTGTTTGATAGAATACACGACCAGGATGCTGTTAGCCTTTGTTGTCTAGGCATCTTGCATCTTGTTTTTTTAGGTGTGGAGGCTAAATGTAGGATCCCTGACTGGATGTTAAGATTAGCAAATGATAGAGTAGGTTGGGACAACTTTCCTTGGGGTTCGTTTGTGTGGCCGACATTGTACTCCCAACTGAAGAATGCAAATGTTAAACGTTGGCCGAAATTATATGCCAGTCAGGATACAACTGAAATTGATAAGAAAGCGTATTCGATCTTTGGATATACTTGGGCATTCAAGGTATGTCATAATTTTCTTTATAATATTTAATTGGGCATTTAACTTATATGTATAACGTAAAATAATTGAAGCAATGTTTTATTGTAGACTTGGATCTTGGAGTCTTTCCGAGTAACGGCGACCAATTATTATTATCGTTACAATTTGTATCCTAGAGTTGCTGCTTGGAAGAAAAAAAGGGGAAGTTAAGGGGAAGCATGGTTTATGATTTTTTTCATGTGAGTTTGATATAATTTTATAGTTTATTCACTTGATTATGTTATTTATTTCATAATTAATTTTCTATAATTTTGTTAAGGGAAATATGCCTGCTAAAAGATTGACACCAAACGAGACCGAGGCTCGAGCGAAGTGGTGGATTTCTAGTAGGGCATACTTCGATGGCGGTATTGGTCAAAGTGAAAGATTACCTCGTCATTTAAACCGTCAAAATATGTATGAAGTTCCCTCAGAATTGTATAGACATTTAGAGGAACAAAAAAGAGAAATTGAAGAACAAAAAAAAGTTGTTGAGGAAATAAGAAGAAATGAAGCTGAGCGTAAATCAACGTATGATAAAATGGTTTAACTTTTTGCTAGCGTTTTGAATTATGTTGAGCAGGAGGCGAGAGAGAAAGCTAATACTATGACCACTATTTGTCAACCTACATTTTGGATAAGCGATTTAAGTGACCTCGAAGCATGCAGGTAAAATTATTTTGCATTTAATATAAAAAAATTAACTAAATAATTTATGTTTGTATGTATGGGTGTCCACAGGGTGGTCCCTCTTCATTCCAGACACATCCAAACAGCAGCTCCTTCTTCAATATTGGTACGCCAACAAATTGGCAAAGTCCATCAAATTGGCTTGACAGATGCGACGCAGTCGCCACTCCTTATGGCAACCGCTTTCCCCTCGCATCGCTTAGTACTTTTTAACTGGCAAAGCTCGATCATCTCATATGGTTAATATAAATTTTGCAACCCCCTATTGAGAGGCATCATCGTTGCATCTCGACATATTTAACCAAGTAATGTTAAATTTTTATACGAATATGATTATTTGATACTAAGGCATCATGAAGTAATAATTGTTTATTAATTGTGTTTTTTAGACTATATTGTATCGAGGAAAGAATACGTGTGAGAACAGGTCCTAGCTATTATAAACAGGTCTCCATACATGGAACTAACCTCCTACTTACCATTTACCCAAAGCAACGTTGTAATAACAAAGAATAATGTCACAAAGGCTTATTTATCACCTTTGAATCTTGGGATATGCGTTTGCTGATGATAATGTACGGTGGCGAGATGATGTAGTTTTTTGGGGGTGGCCGATTCACTGGTAATTTACCTAGTGTATGAAAACGTAATTGACCCTCTGTAAGTTAAGTGCTAGGTCTTGTATATAATAATTAATAAATAAACGCTAGTGAAGTATGTGGCATTGATATTGGTTATTAATGTGGTTGTTTAGTTATGTGACGATGACAATATATTACCACTCCAGGAATTTTTAAATATCCCTAGAAGTGTGTACTTAGATTGTTATATGACAAAAAGTATTAAGTTCAGTAACCCTTTTGGCATACAACTAGTTCTACATTTGTGCCGCCTGACTATGATTCAGGCACTCTAATGGGTTGGTTGTCTGGAGAGGTTAGTTTATTTATACAAGTTGAATACATGAGTAATATATATATATATATATATATATATATAATATTATTAATATATAATATATATATATTTTATATATTATTAACTGTTATATTTATTTAATATATCTCTCTCTTTTCCTCCTCACTCCGTTGTTGTTGGTTGAGAGTTGATTTATTTTTTTATATTATTGGATTTTTATTTTCTACACACACACACACACACACATATATATATATATATATATATATATATATATATATATATATATAGTGTAACTTTCTTTTCAGTACCAATCTTAGTGCGAGAACTGACAGAACCACCAAAAACATGCATGCACGCCTTCAATAATTGTATTTTTGCACATATGTTCTAAAAACAACATATATGTTTTAAAAAAACATAGTTGTTCTAAAGAATTTGATAAGAAATTGAAAATACAAAATTTTTCTTTAAAGGTGTGCATGTATGTTCTTATAAGGCGTGCGGCGACAATATTGCAGCCGTGTGTAAGGTTTTTGTGAAAGAAGAGGAAAAGTTCATGATAATGATACTGAAGAATATAAGTGGGTTCTTACGATTATTGATGTTTTTCATGTATTTTTTTATTTTTAAAAGGCGTGCATGTATGTTTTTGGTGGTTCTGTCAGTTCTCGCACTAAGAATGATTCTGAAAAGAAAGTCCCTATATATATATATATATAGTGGCATTTTCTTTGCAGAACAACTTTTTTGTACAGAACTAACCTTTTTAATCATAATAATGCATGATATACATCATATCAATGCAAGATAAAAAAAAGAAAAAAAAGGTAAATATATTAAAATCAATCAGGGGTATAAATGGAAATTCAGAACTAATAGTTTTTAAAAACCGTCTCATAACCTCTTCAATTAATTAGGGCAAAATATTCTCGTATCTTCTATTTTTGTGCCTATTTTTTTCTCCTTTTCTCTCATATCATTTAAAAACCTTTCACCCATGATCTATTCTTTTCTATGTTCTTCACAAGATTCGGTTCTCTTAATAAAAATTAGCAAATCAAAATCTTGTGTTTCTTGAAACGATCTACATATGCATACAAAAAAAACGCCCCGTCATAGTAATTCCCTTGTCATTGCTGTTTCAAGAAGAGAGAAGCAATAAAAGAAGACAAAAGGTATGTTTTTTTTAATCTGTCGTTCGTTTGATGAATGCATCTGTAAATATTGGGGCTACTGTACAGGTGGCAAGATGAGCACAGGGCGGGTGTGTAACCCATTGTATGAAACTATGAATAAATTGGTGTACTTTTTGTTGGTTTATCGTTGATTATTTTGTTTTGCCTAATTTGGGATCGAATGTGTGTTTTGCCTAATTTGTTGGTTTATCATTGATAATTGTTTTGCCTAATTTCGTTTTGTAGTCTGCAACAATAATGGAAGTTGATAATCTAAATCATGCCTATTTTTTTCTTTTATAATGTCTCTTGTTATTTTAATTTTTAAATTAAATGACTCTTTTATGTTTCTGATTTTGTATGTTTTTTAGATAAAAATTAAAATTACAAAATAATCCAAACTGGCATGACACGTTTCCCTTGTTTTTGGTTGGACCACTAGTACTGTTGGTTCGCTGCTGCTTGAAGCACCAGGATATGTTGCCAAAAATGGTGCTTTTCTCTTTCTTTCCTTTGATGTTTCAGTATATTTTTAGAAAATGAGATTTGAAAGAGATAGAGATAGACGTTGATGATGGAATGAAATAGTAAATATGGTGATTTATATAGTATAAGGTTTAGCATTGAATTGTTAAGAGTTGGTGATAGAATATTTGAGAAAAGTTTTGTGAAGTTAATGGAGGAATAAAGAGTTGTTTCTTTTGAAAAATGGCTGGCTCTTTTTGCGGTTGCTATATTTTTGGTTTTTGATGTCGTATGTTATCAACACTATGTGGGTTTTTTCTCTTAGATGTAAAGATGTGTGAGATTTATAAAAAAAGATCAAATACTTTAATAGTTGATAATTTTGTTCATTAGGTCTTTTCGTTCTATTCGACCGTGTATATGTAAATGACTTTACCTTTGTATTGATTAGTTGACTGATTTTTTAGCTAATTTAATTAAAAAAAATTTCAAGACAGGGATTGTGTTTTAGGTGTTTTAATTATGAAGTTTAGTTCACGTGGGCATTGCAAACATACATGTTTTTTTAAAGACGTGCACATACGTTTTAATAAATTTGATGAGAAAGCGCACTGTGCACATATGTTCTTGGAAGGAGGACATATATGTAGATGGCTCAATCCTATGAAAGACGATGTGCGGAGATGATTTACGAATGCATTTGTATTTAAAAAGGCGTGCAGATATGTTCTCCAAAGACGTGCATATATGTTGTACTGTATTTTGTGTATTTTATTTATATTTATGTTTTTGCTTTCTTATAAATTTAGAAATTAAATGTACATATTTATGTTTTTTGTATAAATTTTTGAAATAATGTACACCGAAACATATGTGC
>BQNB010104612.1:0-23780 GCA_026074375.1 Tanacetum coccineum | reverse complement strand
GTAAATGTAATAAAAATCAACTCCCTTGCTTGTGATTTCGCTATATGAACTGAATTATAGATCTCATTATAAACTACTTAAACCGACCTCACATGGTATTTCATCGTTATTGCCTAGCTTTTTGGGCTTCATATAAATTTCTTGTACTTTTGCAGGCTCAATTGAATGAGTTAATAACTTCTGGGGCAAAGCTAGTACAGACTGATGGATCATTAAAAAAACCGTGGATGATTGATGGGGCTGGAATTCCTCCAAATGCTTCTGAACTTTTACCTGAACTGGTAAATGTTTTTACTGTGGCTGTTAAGAATATTCTGATGTAAATAGAACGCACTGTGACATTGTCACATTACTTACATTAAGCATCAAACCTATGTATAGTTTTTAGTTACATAAGAGCTCCATTACAAATCAGATTATGGCTAACTTGATATTAGTTGCCTTAACGCTATATCAGGTCTGTGGAAAAGAAACATAGGTTTCCGTTTACAAACATTTACTTGCTTGTGTGGTTGATGAGAAAACGGATGTGTATGCTTACGGAGTCCTTTTGTTAGAGATAATCACTGCACGTCCCGCTTTGGATGAATCACAACAGAGTCTTGTTATGTGGGCATGTATATTCATTTTTGAGATTCAAACAAGAAAACTAACTGTAGTTAAAAAGTGACGACTTGTTAAACCATCATAACGAAATTCTGTATATATTATGTTGCAGGCTATAAACCTTTGATAAATGCAAAAAACCTTGAAAGGCTTCTTGATCCTCATCTTGTTGATGCCTATGACTTGGAGCAGCTGAATGACATGGTATGGATTGCTACTCAATGTATCAGTTGGTGTCCAACTGACGTCCAAAAATGAGAAAGGTAATATTTTGTAGTAGGTGAAAGCAAAAAAAAGTAACAGTTACTAGTATATTTGTTCATTTTATTATTACACCACTACTTTCATGTAATGCATTCTTAATCATGGACTTACTCATAGTTAAAGCCAAAGTAAGTTTGACTTTTCTGTAATCCAAAGAAAATATATACGGTATGTGTTAATATTTGTTGTATAAGCATTTAAATGCATTACTTTAATTTTATCTATGTTGCTTCAAAGGTCTGTAGAAGACGTGATGAGAGTTGGCAAAATGGGCGGGTTGGGTAATGGGTCAATAACGGGCAATTTTGCTTTGGTATAGGTTGAAATGGGTCGGTTTGGTTAGCCCCAAAACACTTTCTATTTAAATTAATTTTTATTGCTGATATAATAATTAGTGGACTGTTAACTTGTTTGATGTGATCGACCTGTTTCCATTTTCACTAGTTTTTACGCACAAATTCACTTGTTCATCAGTAAATAGGCTGAAGTTGCGAACTATAAGTTTGAGTTGTTAATGTTCTTGTCTTAATGGTTACAACTTTTTGGTTTTCAGGTCTATAATTGGCTTTCACAAAGTCCATCAGAGATAGAAGGATACATTAGGCCATTTTTTGTTGTTCTTACCATTTATTTATCCATGTCATCATCTTCATAAGATCAAGTGAGTAAATTATTGACCTGGCTTTTGCACCTTTACATCTCCTATATCTTTTACTGAGCACTTGCATTGTGCTGGTGGTGTTTCTTGCAGCTTGAAAGGAACTTCGTTCAATATATCAATTCTCTTTTGCAAGATTCTGGTACAGATTTTTGGGGAACTGGAAGGTTCTTAGCACACACTGAGAAGCAAGTAGCATCACATATGGATGGTGAGTCATGTTATTATATTTGCTTGAACTTATGATATGATCGGTAAATATTACCACTACTAAGAAAACAAAGGTCTTCGTCGTTATGTGCTACCTCTACAAATAATCACTTTTTGTTTTGGTAGTCAGTTTTGAAGGTTCGAGAAATTTTAGTAGAGGCCCCAGTTTCGACCCTTTACTAACTGAATCAACGGCATCGGATGCAACAGGTCAACACAAGTTTTGGCAAAAGGGGTAACTATTTGGTACAACCGTACAGGTGAACAATTCAATGATTTATACGTCATATATGACTACAGAACTAAAATAATAATAAATCTTTTATGATTACATGATTTAGAAAGCTCTTTACATTAAAAGTACAATTTGGTGCCTTTCGACCCGTTTAACCCTTTTTATGTTTTGTTATCGGTTTACCACAGAGATAAGCATAACCCTGATTGACTCTTTCGTAAGTAAATGATTTATATGTCATATATGACTACATAACTAAAATAGTAATGTATCTTTTATAAGCACAACCCTATCTATTTTCTTTCTTTTTTTTAGATTTTCTTTGCTGGAATGACTGTTAGTCTCGTAGTCGTTGTTGATTCCTTCATTAAGGTAATCATCATTTTGTTTATTATTTTCGTTATTCGGTAGCAAACTACGAGATGCATTGGGTACATATAATAGATTACTTTTTCAACGATTATCATTGTAATATTGTGGATAACATTGCAGGGTTATGTGGAAGACACTTCATTATCTTAGGTAAAACTGAAGTTGTTCGCAGTCCATAGAAAATGTATTTTTCTTCAAAAATTAATCGTGTGCCCTTTGATGATATTTTAAATTCATATGATTGTTATGGATAGGGTATGCTTATGGGAGATGAACATGGCCATACTCGCAATGGAAATAACAATAGCTATGGACACGATACTGCTTTAAACCATTTTCAATGGGGACAAGTAGGTGTTCTTATTTTCTAATTTCTTCATTTATAGATCTTCATTCTATATTCAATGATCTTAATCTTTACTTCTCGAACCTTTCACTTTGACTCGTCAGTTGGATGCAAGAAAGAATGACTGCTTCAGATTTTTTGCTGAGGTGATCAAATTCCGCTTAAAGGATAGAGTGTTTAGACTAGGAATTTTCATCGGCAAGGTAAAACATACTTTATTTTGAATTTCCATTCATTTATCCATATTTTTCCGTCTGCATTTTGTGGACCGTTTCTGTGTTTGACACCTCCGATCATCCTGTCATAATATCTCCACATATTACATACTTTGAATAACTTTCAAGTTTTGTGCTTTAATTGGATTTTGCATTGTCAGCATGTCAGATTTAAACATTTGTGCAGGAAGGAGTTGCAATCAAAAATTGATGAAGCTGTTGTTGGAGGCTTGAAAGGGCGAGCTCGCTGCTACTGCATTCGTTTCTACCTTAAATGTTGAAGTAGTTAAACAAGTTTGAGTCAAGTTGAGATGATTGGATATGTTGTAGTTGGTTATTTTGGCATGTATCAAGACTTATGCATTTTAATTTAGTTGTATATTATGGAATTATGAAAAATATTTTTTTTTGAAAGACATTCTCGCCAAGACCGGTTCTTATATAAAAACCAATCTTTTTACTTTGTAATAGAGACTTGTAGACACCGATTGCAGACACTAGTTCTTACTAGCAAACCGGTTTCGATGCTCATATTAGACACCGGTTGTGGAACCGGTTTCTATATGTTTTGGTTATAGAAATACCCCCTCGCCTAGAGTGGTTCCTAAACCATTCTCCATGAGCCATTCTAACCGGTCTCCTTAGGACTTTTTGTAGTAGTGATGGGAATTCATGGGTACCTATTCCTGTAACATCACCAGCAGAAACTGGTACATCAACAGGAACAAAGATGACTGTGCCCTCTACTGCTGAAGAAAAGACATGTAAAAAGAATGATGTCAAGGCAAGAAGTCTACTGCTCATGGCACTACCCAATGAACATCAACTTACCTTCGACCAGTATGTTGATGCTCAATCAATGTTTGCTGCAATTAAAGCTTGATTTGGAGGGAATGAAGCAACAAAGAAGACACAGAAGGCTCTGTTGAAACAACAGTATGAAAACTTTAGTGCTTCAAGCTCAGAATCACTTGATTCTATCTTTAACAGGCTTCAAAGGCTTGTTAGTAGATTGGCAATTCTGGGTGTGGTTACTCCTCCAGAAGATCTGAATGTAAAATTTTTAAGGAGCTTACCTTCTGAATGGGATACACATGTGGTAGTTTGGATGAACAAACCTGATTTTGATACTATGGGTTTGGATGATTTGTACAACAATTTTAAAATTGTTGAACAGAAGGTTAAGAAATCTGCTGGTGCAAGCAATGATGATAAAAACTTGGCATTTGTAACAACTTCAGGTGCAAGCAGTACTAATAATATTAATACTGTTAACCCAGAAGTTAGTATTGCTAACATAAAGGTTAATACTGCTAGTACTGAAATTAGTACTGCTAGCTTTAGTGATGCCACAGTTTATGCCTTTTTATCCACTTAACCAAAAGGGTCTCAACTAGTTCATGAAGACCTTGAGCAACTTCATGATGATGATTTAGAAGAAATGGATTTGAAGTGGAATATGGCACTACTAAGCATGAGGGCAAGAAAGTTCTATCAGAGAACTAGAAGGAAAATCATCATTGATGGAAGCAATACTGCTAGGTATGATAAATCAAAGTTAGAATGTTTCAACTACCATAGAATGGGACATTTTGCCAGAGAATGCAGAGCACCTAGGAGTAAAAACAACAGAAACTAGAATCAGGGTAGCTCATCAAAGGCAGTAAAGATTGAAGATGCTTCTGAAAAGGCAATGTGTGCTATAGATGGTGCTGGATTTGATTGGAGTGACATGGTAGAGGAAGAAATTCAAGCAAACATGGCTCTTATGGCATTTTCAGATTCTGAGGTAATAAATGATAAATCTTGTTCTAAATCTTGTTTAAAAAATTATGAAGCTCTAAAGAAACAGTATGATGATTTGCTTGTTAAATTAGATGATACTGGTTTTAAAGCAGCTACATACAAAAGAGGTTTAGCAACTTTAGAAGAACAAATTATTAAATATAGAGAACATGAAGTTCTTTTTTCTGAGGAAATTGCTCTACTTAAAAGAAGTGTAGGTCATAAAGAATATCAGATGGGATTACTTAGGGATGAACTTGAAAAAGTTAAACAAGAAAAGGAGGGGTTTGAGTTTAAGATTGCAAAGTTTGATAAATCTGCAAAAAGATCTTAGAACAACGTTAGCAAGTCGATAACTAACAAGAGCCAAAAAAGGGTTTTTGGTTATAATGCTGTCCCCTCACCTCATCTTTGATTCTTAATAGACCAGAAACACCCTTTAGATTTATCGTATTCAGGTCTGAAGAATTCAAAGAACCTGGGTAAATGAGTATGGTCTCCTTGGGATTCTAGTTAAGCTACCTTTGTGTTATGATAAAGAGTCAGATAATTCTAAGGAGAATACTGATGACTCTTTAGAACAACATCAAATAACTGACACTGAAACTAGCTCTGTTAGGCCATCAGTTAAGGTTGACAAAGATTGGAAGGAAAAGTTTTTCTATCATGCTAATCATATTAGGGAAGTAGAACCTAGGAAAGTCAGAGAGAATAATGATGCTCCAATTATTGAAGATTGGGTGTCAGATGATGAGGATGATGATGAGCCTAACCCTAAAGTTGAAAAATAACAGTTTTTATTACACTACTGCTACTAAGATAGAGTTTGTGAAACCTGAAACACCAGTTTAAAGCGTTCAGTTTTTTTTAAAGTATGCAGAGATTGTACAGGCCCCACACAGACCTAGGGGAAACCAAAGGAATTGGAATGGTCAAAAATCCAATCGTATAGGATGTAACTTTGCGTTTAATAATAAGCAATCGTTTAACTGTGGAAGTTGGATCACATTCAATACAACTGTGCACCTAACCCACATCAGAGGCAAAAAGATTGTAAGTGGATAATAATTTTATAAAAAGGATAATGACTAGATATTCTAAAACCTCCTATTCCAGTGCACACAAGCGTATGGCTCAAGAGCAGTTCTAATGAAGATGGCTTATAATCTATTAATACTGCAGAAGGACTGTTAACTATTGTTTTAGGTATCTGTTAATACTGGTAGACCTTTTAGTACTGCTTAGGTCTTTTAATTACTGTTAGGCTTCTTAACTGATCACCCAAATCACAGTTCATTGTGCTAGACAAAGGAACAGTATTTCAAAATAAGCACAATCAACTGTTCACATACCCTTTTACACTGAGAACAACTTTAACAAAAAAGGTGTACTTTAATCAACGTTTAATACTGGTAGGCAAATTTGTTAATATGTCAGGGCAAGGGATTTATTGCTGTTAAGCTTCTCACATGTTGGGTTTGGAGGACCTATAAACCCTAATGGTGAAGCACTGGTTTTCAACTAAATATACACTACATTGATGCACGAGGCAGATCCACAGTAGTATTGGATTGGATCCCCAAAGAAAACTAACTTTCATATAGTTTCAAGTGCAGAGCAATTTCACAGCTAATGATTAGTAAAGCTTTGTTGATTAGTGGCATGTCAAGGCACATGACTAGAAACATAACCCATCTTTCAGATTTCAAAGACTTTGATGGAGGTTATGTTACTTTTGGTGGAGGAGCATATGGAGGCAGAATTACTGGCAAAGATATCCCATCTCTTAGCTGTTAAGAGAATCTTTAGATACCTTAAAGGAAAACCATCTTTAGGACTTTGGTATTCTAAGGACTCTCCATGGGAATTAGTTGCTTACACTAACAGTGACTATGCTGGAGCTACACAAGATAGGAAGTCAACCACTAGAGGTTGTCAGTTTTTGGGAAATAGGTTGATCTCTTGGTAATGCAAGAAACAAACTGTGGTTGCCACTTCTACAACTGAGGCTGAATATGTGGCTGCTACAAGTTGTTGTGGACAGGTTCTCTGGATACAAAACCAACTGTTGGACTATGGGTACAATTTCATGAATACTGTTATTTATATTGACAATAATAGTACTATCTGCATAATAGAAAATAATGTTCAACATTCTAAAACAAAACATATAGAGATTAGGCATCATTTTATAAGAGACTGATATGACTAAAAAGTTGTTCAAATGGTTAAAATTGACACTAAATCATATGTAGCAGAGCTTCTTACAAAAGGTTTTGATCCTGTAGATTTCAGTACATGGTCTCAAAGTATTGGAATGCTAAATCCCTAATGCCCATTTCTGCTTGTGATGTCTTTTGTAAGTTTGTTAAATGTTTAGTTACTGTTAAGTCTTTAGCTAAATTAATACTTGCTAGTATATAATTAGTAATGCTAGTTATATTTAAAACTGTTTGTCAAAATGGTTTTTAACCTTATAGTTAGTTTATATGCTTAGTTAGTTATTTCTATGTCTCACTGTTAATCCTGTTAGTCACATTTAGTACTGCTAAATAAGAAAAATGGTTAGATTATGTTTTTCTTGGTTTTAAGCTAACTCTTTTAGGATAAGCAATGAAGTGTGAAATTGGTTACTCAATGATGCATTATTTGAGGGGAGGAATGTTGTTTGTTCCTAAACGTGTTGGTTTTAACACCACACCACAAATGGTCATCAGTTCACCATGTCTTATAGACATCAAGAATTGACTAGTCTAGAGCAAATGGCTACTGGTAAAGACTTCTCAAATCTGTTAATAGTTAATAGTTTACTCAAAACTATATGGTCATCAATGCACCATGTTTTTACAATGAAGCATTGGCTAGTCCAAAGCAAACGGCTATTGGTAAAGACTACTCAAATCCGTTAATAGTTGATAGTTTACTCAAAACTATATGGTCATCAATGCACCATGTTTTACAAGATGCATTGCTTAGTCACAAAGCATAACGGCTATTGGTTAAAGACTACTCAAATAAGTTAATGGCTGGTAGTTTGCCCAAACCTATACTTTGTGTGAATTTGTGAGTCAAAAGAATAGAGAGAATTGGTGAGCTTAAAAACAGAAAGAGTGATGTGTGAAAAACAGACAGAGTGCAAAGTGAGTTAAAAGAATAGAGAGAATTGGTGAGCTTAAAAACAGAAAGAGAGATGTGTGAAAAACAGACAGAGTGCAAAGTGAGTTAAAAGAATTGAGAGATTAAATGTGAGCTTAAAAACAGAAAGAGAGATTATGTGAGCTATTTTTGAATGATACAAACGTTTTTGGAGTTTAGTATCTGCTTTTGCTGGAGATGTTAATACTGCTAGGCTTTTTTTAGTACTTCCTAGACCAATTTGGTACTGCTGGTATTTCCGTTAGTACTGTTTGAGCCCTAACAGAATTTTTCATTAATTAATAGAGCCGTTGAGATATTTCCGCCAAATACCTATGATATAGGGTTTGACCAATTGGACTTTCGTGATCTTTCTATATATACGTTTGATTTAATCACGATAAACTCAATTTCTTTAAGTCGGTCAAACCATATCTCTACGTTTTCTCTATATAATCTCAATTAACTTTCTCCAGCATTTATTCTTTCATAACCGATCATATCCCACTCGATTACTCACACTTTTATTCATGGCAAATTTGGAATTTTGTGACAAGCACAACATGGTAGCGTTTTTAGAGAAATCTACAGGAAGTGAAGGGTTTCATCAAGTCATCATTTCCTAACTCAAAGTCACATTTGCTATGCACTCACAAAGAAGCCAGATGTGTATATCTCTTTTATCAAACAATTTTGGAGAGCAACTACTGATGATAATGGAGATGTCCAGCTTACTGCTACCATTGATGGTCACTCAAGGACAATCACTGAAGCATCTTTAAGAAGACACCTCAAGTTGGATGATCATGATCGGCTATTACTTCTAATACCAAACTCAAGACGATTTTTTGAGCAGTTGGCACTCATGGGATATCACAAAGATTCAGATAAGTTAACTTTTCAAAAGGGTGCTTTTTCACCTCAATGGAGGTTTCTTATTTACACTATTCTTCATTGTCTAAGCCCAAAGAAGACTTCTTAGGAGCAGTTTAGTAGCAACATTGCAACTGCTATTATCTGTTTAGTTACCAATAGGAGATTTAACTTTTCTAGGTTGATTTTTAAGCATATGGTGTCCAATATTTCAAGCCCCCATAAGTTTTTAATGTACCCTAGGTTCATTCAAATATGCCTAGACATGTAGAGGAAACAACTTCAACAACACTCAAGAACATATCTTGTACCCTCTCTTAGCATCAAAGTTTTCAAAAATATGAAGAGGCCTACAAAGGGATATTCAGGCCAAGAAGTTGCTTTATTCCCTGCTATGCTAAATGTTTTTGAACCTTCCACTTCACCTTCAAGAATCACATCTTCACCTTCACCCTCAACTAAACCTTCACCTTCACACTCACCTGCACCTTCAATTGAACACTCACCTGATCCTACCACTGCTACTGTATTATTCCCATCTCCAACACAACCATCACCTGAAACAGAACAACAAATTCCTACACCCCATGACTCACCTCTCCATGTTGTTCACTCACATAGAAGTGATGAGGGTAGTTTGAAACTCATTGAATTGACGAATTTGGTTACCAAACTCTCTAAGAGAATTGGCGTTTTGGAGGATGATTTAAAGAAGACCAAGCTAACTTACAGTGTTGTTGTCACTAAGCTCATTCTAAGGGTAAAGAAATTAGAGGCTCAAGTCAAGGCTGGGAAAGCAAGGAAAAGGAGCCTGGTGTTGTCCTTTAGAAGATGATGAGTGTTGAGATGATTCTTCCAAACAAGGGAGAATTATCTGATGCAGAGGTTCAAGAGAAAGCATAGCAATATGAAATGAACCTATTATTCAAGAAGTAACTCCCTACTAATGTCATTCCAGTCAAGGAAGCACGTGAGAAAGGAAATTCTGAAGTTCGTACTTTGCGGAGCCACTAAAAATGGTAATGCTAGTGATCGTTCCAGTGATTTAGTACGCTCGAGGAAAATATTAGACTGCAGGTAAGAACTGTTACTTACCAGAAAAGAGATTGGAGTGAAGAGGTTAAGGACAAGAAAAGACAATGGAAAAGCAATAAATGATATGAGCCTGAGCCCAAGAAGAAGATATAGAAAGAGACTTGAACAAGATAAATTAAGTTTTGCTGATAGCCATCAGACTGCTAAGACAAATTATATGATTTAAAGAACAAGGGCACAGATTGCAAGGGATGAAGAAATTGCTAGACAGTGGGATGAAGAGGAAAGGCAAAGAGCTATGTCTGAAGCCAAGTCAACTAAGAAGATAGATTGGAATGATCCTTCAGTCATAAGGTATCATGCTCTAAAGATGAAACCAAAGACAGTTGCCCAAGCAAGGAGGAATATGGTTAAATACTTGAAGAATTAGGAAACTACAAGTTTAGTGACTTCAAAGGAATGTTCTTATAATGATTGATTAGGCACAATATTTGAAAAGGTTTGGGATTTTAACCAACATATTGAGCCTATGGAGCATGGAAGTGAAAGAGATGAAGTCTCTTGAAAAGATTGAAGAAGAAGATGTTGATACACCAAAAGAATGAAAGGAAGTGTTAAAATAGAATCTGAGAGCAAAAAGAAAGTAATCTCATCCAAGAAAAAGCACAAGATAGGTACTATTCTAAGAGACAAAAGATAGAGGAAGAAACTGAGAAGGAAGTTTCAATGGATACTTAGACATAGTTTCCAAGAGAAGGTGTGCAGAGATATTGAATCTCTATCTACAAATTATCTAATTGTGGATCGGAATAGATCTTGTGTTCAGAATAGAAAATTTTATGTATTATCAAGTCTTCAGAGGAGATGGCAGTTCCAAGAACTATAATATTTTGAGTGAGATGCTTGAAGACTTTGATAGACAAGATGTAATAGACTTATACAGGCTAGTCAAAGAAAGATTTAGTGCTTCAAGACCAGAAGGATATGATTTGATACTTTGGGGAGATCTGCATACTTTATTTGAGCCTGATGAAGAAGATGAAATATGGAAGAATCAGCATGAATATAATGTGATAATTGGAGTTTATATGATTTTTTTGTATTCTATTTCTTGCTGCATGCCAAAAGTGGGATTGCCCTATACATATGTGACATTGAGAAGAAATACCATCTAAGTCAAGAGATGATATCAAATGATGTTGAAAAAGATATTGGTTCCAAGAGGTTGATCATGAAAGTACACCAGCATATGAACTACTAAAGTTCACTCAGAGCAAAAGTGCACGAAGTAGCAAGAGTGTTTGAAAGAATCATCATCAGAAGACAGAAGATTTAATCCAGAAGAAAACTTGGAGATTTGTAAGATAAAAATCACAATTTTAGGGGAGGATTGTTGGGAATAAATCTTCACAAGAGTTAATACTGCCAAGGTATAACTAACATTACTAATGGAGTTAGTACTGCCAGTACAAACTTTGTACTGCCAGAGTTAGTTAATACTCCTAGAAGAAAGATTAATACTGCACTGATGGTCAAAGTGCTGATCTTAGACTGATAAGGTATGCATAGTGGATAAATATGGAATATGATTATATCTTTGATGTTTTAGGAAGATTTGTATTTGAATATAAATGTAACTGATCCTAAAAGTTCAGTAGTTATTTGAAAGGACTCCTCTGATGGTGTTATAAAAGGGCGATCTTTAGGTTAAGGTTAAGATTGCTTATTGCTTAAAAAAGAGATAGAGATACATCTTAGAGAAGATCGTAGTAATAGCTTCAAGGTATTGTAACCTTAGTACTAATCAAGAGTACTTGCGTATTATCAAAACGATTATGAAGCAGATTTGTTAGTTTTATTCATTGTTCTTTGTTTAGTAAACTGTTCCATTGATAAATACCTATATAGTATCAAAAGTGTAGATTCCTGCTACACTTTGATATACTACAAGTCTCAACCTTTTGTTATTTGGGATTCATTCAAGGTAACTTCTATTACAAGGTAAAAGAATCGATCAAGGCGTGGGGTCAACAAGTGGTATCAGAGCCTGTGCTTTGAGAAACTTTGATCTAGAAGTAATGGAGTTGGAGAATTCTCAGAACAATGCTTTGCTAAGCTTCCCTTGTTCATACTCTGTAGTTAGTATAGTTATATAGCATGTGGGAGATCAGGATCAAACAGTAGTATTTTCAGATCCTTAGGACTTATGCTCCTATGGGAGGTCCTAGAGATATGGATTATGGGGTACTATTCGGTACATCACCACAGCAGAAACTTGGTATTCACAGGAATAAAGATGACAGTGCCTTCTACTTCTGAGAAGAAGGAATGTAAAAAGAATGATGTAAAGGCAAGAAGTATACTGCTCATGGCACTGCCCAATGAACATCAACTTACCTTCGACCAGTATGTTGATGCTCAATCAACGTTTGCTGCAATCAAAGCTCGATTTGGAAAGAATGAAGTAACAAAGAAGACACAGAAGGGCTTTTTGAAACACAATATGAAAACTTTAGTGTCTTCAAGCTCAGAATCACTTGAGTCTATTCTTTAACAGGCTTCAAAGGCTTTGTTAGTGATTGGCAATTCTGGGTGTTGGTTACTCCCAGAAGATCTAATGTAAAATTTTTAGGAGCTTACCTTCTGTATGGGGTACACCATGTGGTAGTTTGGTTAAGATGAACAAACATGATTTGATACTATAAGTTTGTATGTCTTTTACAACATTTTAAAATTTGTTGAACAAGGTGAAGAAATCTGATGGTGCAAGCAATGATGATAAAAACTTGGCATTTTGTAACAATCTTCAGTGTCCTAAGGGCCGCTAGTACTTTAGTGTACTAATAATGTTATTCTGTTACCAGAAGTTTGTACTGCTACACAAAGCTCTTGGCTTGAAAATATAGGATGAAAACCCTAATTTCAACCAAAAACCCTAATCTTGCAATATCTTGTTAAAACCCTTTCAAAGCTTAACCAACCCTTCAATTCTTCTTAGAATACCTTAAGTATGATATGTAAACACTAATATGGTGAAAGAAAATCAAAGTATGGATTGTGTTTGGAGGGGGTTTTGAGCCGTGGGCTCTAGAGAGAACAAAGGAAGAGTTTTTGTGATTTCTTTGTTAAGGAATGAAGTAAATGAGTTTTCTACTTCATGTGCATGCATATTTATACTACTAATGAGATATTATGAAGATATTTGATGTCTAGTGGAAGTATGCAAGGTGGAAGGACTAGGAAAGAAAGTGGAAGCTTACCTTGGATAAGTTTGGCTAGTCATGAGTTCAAGTTGATATAAGATGCATGTATGAAGATATTTGTGATGGTTCCTTGGTCCTATCTTGCTTTCCTAGTCATTATACACGAAATTATGCATGTGTATATGTTAGGATATGTTTTTGGTCTTTTATATAATGTATACTTGCATTATATGAAGTATAATGTAGTATAAATCAAATACAATGTATAATTTGTACATTGTAGGGTTTGGTTTGAATTCTTTCATGAAGAATATGTATAATGTGATAAATACTTGAAGTTTTAAATAAACTTTAAGTATTGGGTATAAATTTTGGGTATTTGATGAAGCGTAGATAAGTTAACGTGCTTCCGGGAAGGCCTAAACGTACTTTATCGCGAAACGTAAACACTTAACGTAACCAATAAAAATAAAATGTGCAATGTTAATAATTATCCTCTAAATAATCATATAACACTTGCTTGATGTAAACATTTAATTGTTTAATGCCCGTTTATATTGAATGATCATTTTTAGTTTACGCGATTTAGCTTAACGATTACGATTTAAAAGCAAACGCGTAAAACCCTAAAAATGAATTGTGAATTACATAATGTCGTACAATGACCTAAAACACGAGGTGTTATACCTAGGTATTCTAGTTTAAAGCCTACCATTGGTTGTGATAAAGAGTCAGATAATTCTAAGGAGAATACTGATGACTCTTTGGAACAACATCAAATAACTGACACTGAAACTAGCTCTGTTAGGTCATCACTTAAGGTTGACAAAGATTGGAAGGAAAAGTTTTTCTATCTTGCTAATCATGTTAGGGAAGTAGAACCTAAGAAAGTCAGAGAGAATAATGATGCTCCAATTATTGAAGATTGGGTGTCAGATGATGAGGATGATGATGAGCCTAACCCTAAGATTGAAAAGAAAACTGTTATACCTACTGCTACTAAGATAGAGTTTGTTAAACCTGAAACACCAGTTAAAAGGTTAGTTAGGTATGCAGAGATGTATAGGCCACACAGACCTAGGGGAAACCAAAAGAATTAGAATGGTCAAAAATCAATGTAACTTTGTGTTTAATAACAAGGCATGTTTTAACTATGGAAGTTTTGATCACATTCAATACAACTGTCCTAACCAACAGAGGAAAAGAATAGTAAGTGTAAATAATTATAATAAAAAGGATAATGACTACTATTCTAAAACCTCTCATTCCAGTGCACACAAGCATATGGCTCCAAGAGCAGTACTAATGAAGACTGACCTAAAATCTGTTAATACTGCTACGTCTGTTAACACTGGTAGACCTTTTAGTACTGCTAGGTCTTTTAATACTGTTAGGCCTTCTTATACTGCTCACACCAAATCAACAGTTCATTGTGCTAGACTAAGGACATACTTTCAAAATCAAGCACAATCAAATGTTCACAGGCCCTTTTACAAGAGAACAACATTAACAAATAGGTGCTTTAATCAAAGGTTTAATACTAGTAGGCAAACTGTTAATACTGTCAGGGCAAGGGGATTTAATGCTGTTAAGCCCTCATCATGTTGGGTTTGGAGACCCATCAAACCTAATGGTGCATCACAGGTTTTCAACAAATATAACTACATTGATGCACGGGGCAGATCCAAGTCAGTAATGGCTTGGTTCTCTAAAGAAAACTAACTTCATAAGTTTTATGTGCATAGCAATTAACAGCTAAATGATAAAGGCTTTGTTGATAGTGCATGCTCAAGGCACATGACTAGAAACATAACCCATCTTTCAGATTTCAAAGACTTTGACGGAGGTTATGTTACTTTTGGTGGAAGAGCATATGGAGGCAGAATTACTGGCAAAGGTACTATTAAAACTGATAATCTTGATTTTGATGATGTATACTTTATCAAAGAGTTAAAGTTCAACCTCTTTAGTGTCTCACAGATGTGTGACAAAAAGAACTATGTTCTTTTTACTGACTCTGAATGTTAGTACTGTTAAGTCTTTGTAAACTAACACTGCTAGTTATAATTAATACTGCTAGTTATATTTAAGACTGTTTGACAAAACTGTTACTTATAGTTAGTACTGCTAGTTATTTCTATGTCTCACTGTTAATCCTGTTAGTAACACTTAATACTGCTAAACAAGAAAAATGGTTAGATTATGTTTTTCTTGGTTTTGAGCTAACTCTTTTAGGATAAACAATAAAGTATGAAATTGGTTACTCAATGATGCATTATTTGAGGGGAGGAATGTTGTTTGTTCTTGAAGTGTTAGTTTTAATACCACACAACAAATGGTCATCAGTTCGCCATGTCTTATAGACATCAAGAATTGACTAGTCCAGAGCAAACGTCTACTGGTAAAGACTTCTCAAATCCGTTGATAGTTGATAGTTTACTCAAAACTATATGGTTATCAATGCACCATGTTTTTACAATGAAGCATTGGCTAGTCCAAAGCAAACGGCTATTGGTAAAGACTTCTCAAATCCGTTGATAGTTGATAGTTTACTCAAAACTATATGGTCATCAATGCACCATGTTTTTACAATGAAGCATTGGCTAGTCCAAAGCAAATGGCTATTGGTAAAGACTAATCAAATCCGTTAATGGCTGGTAGTTTGCCAAAAACTATACTCTGTGTGAATTAGTGAGACAAAAGAAAAGAGAGAATTGGTGAGCTTAAAAACAGAAAGAGAGATGTGTGGAAAATAAACAGAGTGAAAAGTGAGCCAAAAGAATTGAGAGATAAAATGTGAGCTTAAAAACAGAAAGAGAGACTGTGTGAAGTTATTCTTTTAGTAATACAGAACTTTGGAGTTTGTACTGCTGATGGGTGGAGAAGTTAATACTACTAGGCTTATTTTAGTACTGCTAGACCAAATTTAGTACTGCTGGATGACCGTTAGTACTGTTTGGGTCTAACAGATTTTTCATTAATTAATAGAGCCGTTGAGATATTTCCGCCAAATTCCTATGATGTTAAAAAAATTGGAGAGAAAAATGTGGCCCTTAATTCGCAAGTCGTGTAAGACGAAACATATAATTGCTCCCCCTCATTCATGGAGGGAGTATAAATTACTCCCTACACTTGATCATCAAAATGATTAACTACTTACTATTGTACAAGATATATTTATCAAATAAGAAAATTTTACTTTTTATTGTATCGCGATGTCGTCATGTTGTTTGTTGATCAGCCTGTTGTAGTCAATATCTCTTATCTTCTCCAACCTAAGCTTTCTAGACTTGAAAGATCCTCCTGATCTGTGTCTTTATCGGATTGCAGTGATGAAGTATATGCTTCTTCTCTTGTCATATCTCTGACACTTCCTTAGTCTCTATGAGACCATTTTGTACTCGAACAGATGGAAAGTCTTTAAACCATGTGGTACAGCATTTTCATGACTCTTGTCAACATCCTATCACTAATTGTGTTAGCTCATTCGCTGCTCATCAACCTTTCTTTGATCATTTCTGTCTCTGTGACAAACGGCTCTTGGCTTTGGGACAATCGTCTAATCTTCTTTGGAAGTACTAGTCGCTGCATCCCAATTTGGACGTTCAAGGTTGATCTTTGTTTGATAACTTTCAATCCCGAGCTGCAAGTCTCCCACACGATTCCTGATTACCAGGTTTCTTATCCACATGTTGACTGCCGTGTGAAGACTAGTCTTGTCTGTTTTGGGCAGATGGTTGAGCTTTTCTTGAATATTGAGTAGGAACAGATCTTCAAAATCATTTGGATGAAGATTTTTGAAATCCTTTTCTCGAGATATTGTACTTCTTGTAATCAGCTTGGCAAAGAATTATCTTCTTGGTGTTGTATCGTTATTTTTCGAACACTGTCACTGATCACCACTAAGAACTCGCTTTGCGATTGATGTTACGATCAGGAGGGTCTCATGTGTTGTTACATGTAGAATTCCTTTCTTCTTAAACAAACAGTGAGTGAGGCCAAGGCCGCAAACTGACGTAATAATCGCCGTTCACTTTCAACCCATCAAAGATAGAAACTAATTCTTAAAGCAAAGTTAGGTACGAGCGGCTGTGCGCTTGATATGGGTAAGGCAATTTTTCCGGCTTTCTTTGTCACTGTCAGAAGATATTCAGATCCTATTGGAAAGAAGAGAATTGTGGTTGAATAGTTACCTGGACATGGTGGTCCTCCTAAGGTAGTGGTTTCTTATATTTCGTAGAATTTGATGACCCTCAGGATTTACCCAAATCCAACCTTATCGTAACTGCAGCTTATGGCATTCATTCCATTCTGATATTGAAGAATGACGTTTTGTTTTATGAAAGGCTTTCTCAAGGTTGGAAAGCTGTGAGACCTTCTAAATCCGCTTTGCAGAGCTTTTCTTTCCTGTTCGTTGCAGAACCAATTTGGTTGAAGACCATATCATACGTCTTCATTGAGCTTGTTCTCCGTAGGAACTGATACGTTTGTGGCGTATGTATTTGCCCAGTTTTTCTCTGGTTCCGGGAAATCTTTCGGGGGAAATGGTCCATTCTGGTTCTGCGTGTAGCTGGTCTCTCGCCTCAGGAATCGGCCTTAAACATCGTTAGTGGTCGACACATTGGGAATTGTGAGCGTTATCAGTGTTCCTATAGATCTATAGACATGCCCTTAATCCTGCATTGGAATGTCAATCTGAGATTTTCAGAATGTTCTAATTAGGGTTCTGATCATGTGCATCGAAGGAGTCAATAACAGCATCTCTTGTGTCAGTGATCCTGACATCCAGTTGAAAAGGTATAAGAGCTGGATTTTGTTTGGAACAGATGCTTCAGACTCCCGTGGTTTTGTCTCAAATTTGTCATCATCTTTTGGTAGGCGGTTAGCTGACCCAAAAGCACTGAATCGTGTCTACTCCTTTTTGTTGCTCACCCTGGTTTGATCCAGCTGAAGGGGCCTTCAATCTATCATCATCGTCTTCATCATTCATCTGTCATGCTTTCTTATTGTGGATTTTTTAACCTGTCTTTAACCTCCTTATATACATGGCGTGCCTTCATACTGCTAGGTAATGGATTCTATAAAGAGCATGGTATAGATGGTAGTGGTAGGATTTATGTTCTGCAGACTAGTTTTATTATGTGTTTGAGAGAGCACTCTTTATGATCAAATTTCTTCAAGACCAAACTTTATCAATTGACCTGATGGAGTAAGTTGAATCTTTTTTCCGAGATCTTGTATTCTTGGTAATTAGCTCGGCGAAGAATTATCTCTCTTAGGTAGTTGTATCCGTATATTTCAAACACTTTGACACTGATCACACTGAGAATTCGCATCTGCGATCTGACGGCTTCACGATTAGAGGACTCACTGTATTTGTTGATGTAGAATTCCTTTCTCCTAAACCACCAGTGAGTGATGCCATAGGCCGCACTGATGTCATATTCCCGTTCGCTCTCAACCCACAATGATGGAACTAATTCTTCAAGGCCAAAGTCTAGGTAACAAGCGGCTTTGAGCTTGGATATGGATAAGGCAATTTTTCGCTCCTGGTGGTCCTCCTAAGGGCAGTGGATCATATATATTTTGCTGAATTTGATGACCCTCACGATTACTCAAGTCATCCTTATTTGTCAGCAGCTTATGACATTCATCCATCTGATATTGAAGAAAGACGCTGTTTTTATGAAAGGCTTTAACCAGGTTGAAAGCCGGACCTTCTAAATCGGCTTTGCAGAGCTTCTTCTTTCCAGTTCGTTTGCAGAACCATTTGATGAACGACCCAATATCATATGTCTTCCTTTGAAGCTGGTTCTCCTCAGGAACTTTATACGTTGTGGCGTATGTATTTGCCCAGATGTTCTCTGGTTCCAGGAAATCATTCGGGGGAATGGTCCATTTTGGTTCAGGTGTAGCAGGTCTCTCGCTTTCTGGAATCAGCTTAAACCACGTAGTGGTCGACACCTTGGGAATGTGAGCGTTGTCAATGTCCTCCATATCTGAGTCATTCCCTTCATCCTGCATTGGAATGTCATCTGAGCCTGGCCTTGTGTACTAACAGGTATGCTTACTCCTGATGTTACTCTAGACGAATCTACTTCACCTTGATCTTTGTCACCTTTAGGAGCAGCGGCTTCTGTTTCACTTTATGTTCGTTCTGAATCAGATGTTGATGAAGATTCATGGATCACTTTCTCTGATGTATCATCTTCAGGTTGAGAAGAGGATCCAGTTGTCGAATCATGAGGAGCTTGATCACGCCTAACAAGGATAAACTGATCCGTAGTTCTTTTCTTCTTTGACAGATCGATCAGGGAATGAGCTACTTGTTCTTCGGTTACAATGGCCTTTCCCTTGCCCACTACTTCAGGCAGTTTGGGAGTTGTTTCAGATACTGGATCCCTGATCGTTACTCCTCCAACAGGTGCCCGACCTTGTGGCAGAAAGGCTGGATCCAAGCTAAGCTAAATAGCTCGTTCCATGTCAGCATCAGCACCTTCACCTTCTCCCTTTTCTTGATGCGCGTCCAAAATCATCTTCTTAGCCAGTTCAAGATCAGGATCATCACCTTCTTCTTGAGGAACGGATTCTTGTTGAGCTTCATCATCTTCATCAACAAGTTGGAAAGTAGGCTTTCCTTTTCTAACTTTCTGTGGAAGCTTATGCTTGGAAGGTTTCTTTGTCGGAGCAGGAGCTGGCTTGGATGGTTTGACTGGAGTAGTGGTTGTGGGCTTTCTGGGTGGAGCACGCTTTGTTGCAGGTTGCTCGCTTGCACTTTCTTGTGGGGTTTTCTTTGTATTCTTAGCAACCATTTCTAGATACTTAGGATAATACGAAGATTGTTGAATGGCTTCAGTAATCAAGGGATCGGGAATTGCCATTCCAAACACTTCAACAGTCTCACCTTTTGGGACAAACTTGAGATTTCCCAATATAAAATCATCTCCAGTATGATGAACAGCAGAATCAGGACGTCGATGGATATTGTTTTTGCTTGCCAAGTAGTAGATTATCACCTTGGAAAACCGTCCATAAGGAATGAGGAGAGGAGTTACTTTCTTCTTTGGGTCCTTCAGACTGGCTTTGTGACTCGCCTTGTGTGAGAAAAATGTCTGGATCCCTTGAGTAAACTCTTCCCATAACAGCTCTGCATGATCAACATTAGTTTGAGTGACGATTCCCCACAGAATTTGCAGAACTGGGTGTCTGGGTTTGTCACTGCCAGAAGTCTTTCCTGTCAAGCACTGGTTGATTAAGGTTAGAATTGCACTCCATGGTTGAAACACATAATTCACCCGTATATTGGAGACAATTTCTACAGGTTCAGGATACCCCAGCTCATTAACAAAATCAATCACTGCGTTACCAGACGGAGGTAACTCAAACGGGTGAGCTGGGATGACAGGAGTAATTGCTAATGCCTTTCTGAGAAGATCAGCACTTAGATCGAACCATTGTTCATCAACTTGACAACTATAAACCCCAGTCTTCTCGTCATATTTCATTGTGTTCCAGAACTGTTGCATATAGATAGCAGGAACACTTGCTGAGGCAGTGAATGCTCGGAAGAAGTTGGTATTCTTCAAGATGTCCACTGATATCTGAAAGATGGGGTTCTTTTGAATCTTTTGAGAATTGAAAAGAAGGTTGCTTTTCCCGATTATTAACCACTGAGAGCGAGGTACAATCTGCTCATCTGTTCTTGTCGGTGGTTGAGCGGGAACATTTTGTTCTGCCATCGAATTCAGACTGTCTTCTTTGTGTGGGCTCGGGTTCAGATTCAGACATAATTCTTGCATGAGTAGCATGAACTTCTCTTGCAACAGCTTCTTTGCAACAGCTTCTCCCTTTTCTTGATGAGCTTCCAAACTCATCTTCTTAGCCAGTTCGAGATCAGGATCATCATCTTCTTCTTGAGGAATAGATTCTTGTTGAGCTTCATCATCTTCGTCAACAAGTTGGAAAGTAGGCTTTCCCTTTCTAACTTTCTGTGGAAGCTTACGCTTGGAAGGTTTCTTTGTCGGAGGAGGAGCTGGCTTGGATTGTTTGACTGGTGTGGTGGTTGTGGGCTTTTTGGGTGTAGCACGCTTTGTTGCAGGTTGCACGCTTGCACTTTCTTGAGGGGTTTTCTTTGTATTCTCAGCAACCATTTCCAGATACTTGGGATAATACGAGGATTGTTGAATGGCTTCAGTTATCAGGGGATCGGGAATTGCCATTCCAAACACTTCAACTGACTCACCTTTAGGGACAAACTTGAGATTTCCTAATATAAAATCATCTCCAGTATGATGAACAGCAGAATCAGGACGTCGATGGATGTTGTTATTGCTTGCCAAGTAGTATATTATCACCTTGGAAAACCGTCCATAAGGAATGAGGAGAGGAGTTACTTTCTTCTTTGGGTTCTTCAGACTGGCGTTGTGACTTGCTTTGTGTGAGAAAAATGTCTGGATCCCTTGAGTAAACTCTTCCCATATCAGCTCTGCATGATCAACATTAGTTTGAGTGACGATTCCCCACAGCATTTGCAGAACTGGGTGTCTGGGTTTGTCACTGCCAGAAGTCTTTCCTGTCAAGCACTGGTTGATTAAGGTTAGAATTGCCCTCCATGGTTGATACACATAATTCACCCGTATATTGGAGACAATTTCTACAGGTTCAGGATACCCCAGCTCATTAACAAAATCAATCACAGTGTTACCAGACGGAGGTAACTCAAACGGATGAGCTGGGATGACAGGAGTAATTGCTAATGCCTTTCTGAGAAGATCAGCACTTAGATCGAACCATTGTTCATCAACTTGACAACTATAAACCCCCGTCTTCTCGTTATATTTCATTGTGTTCCAGAACTGTTGCAGGTAGATAGCAGGAACATTTGCTGAGGCAGTGAATGCTTGGAAGAAGTTGGTATTACTCAGGATGTCCACTGATATCTGAAAGATGGGGTTCTTTTGAATCTTTTGTGCATTGAAAAGTAGGTTGCTTTTCCCGATTGTTAACCACTGAGAGCGAGGTACAATCTGCTCATCTGTTCTTGTAGGAGGTTGAGTGGGAACATTTTGTTCTGCCATCGTATTCTGCAAAAGAGCATTTAACAAAGAAGACAAACATTGCAGAGAAACGAAGTTAGAGAGAACTTCAGCATTGATTAAAGTCATGTCATTCCATGATTGATTAAAAACAGAGGTAACTCTGGTTTGATTAAGATCTACTAATTATCCAACAGGATCAATTACTTGTTAACTAGGCTTAGATGGGGTTTAGAAAAGCAACTGGGTCATTCGACGGGCCCTTGATAGATTATTGGGCTCAATGGGCCAAAATATGAAACTTAGCCCAAACCGCCGCCAGGCCGAATGCCAACTCGCCGTTAGGAGAATCGAGCAAACCGCCGCGAAAAGAGGCGGGTTGAATATTTTAATAAATAAAAATATTCGACCAAACCGCCGAGAGACGGCGGTTTACCTGTTGGACTAAAATAATAGAAAAATTATGGCAACTCGCTGTTTAGACAACCCGCTGTTAGACAACCCGCCATAAGGCAACCCGCTGTTAGGCAACCCGCTGTTAGGCAACCCGCTGTTAGGCAACCCGCCGTTTGAACCAGCGGGTTGAGTATTTTATTAAAAACTAATAAAATAACCAACTCGCCACCTAGAAACATAAGCAACTCGCCATTCGGACAGATTTCTTAAAATTCAACCCACGCACCTCCCTTGTCAAAACAAATCACTTCCTAAGGCATTCCTAGGCTATCCTACGCATAAGACACACATTACTCCCGACTTTTACTTTCTAAAAGTCAACCCGCCATTAAGAAACTTGGGCAAATCATTCATTATTGTTTGTGATAGAAATCCACACATCAAAACTTATTAATATACACCTTATGAACAATTCCCAGCAACTAAGTCACACCTTACAACACTACATTGGCATTTACATTTAAAACTACCCTAGATCTATTTTTTCTACACTTTTTGATGTGTTTCCGATCGATTCCATTGATATACACACATAATAAATGATATAGATTAAGGTTCGATACATACCTTTGCAAGAAACACTGGAAATCAAAGATTCGAGGTTATGTTCTTGGCGGCGAGTTGCGTGAAAGAGAGAGTGTGTGTTTTGTCGTTGACCGATTTTTGTAAAGTTTGACCAAATGGCAACTCGCCGCCTCTTTTATACTCCTTAGTTAGAAACTTGGCAGATTTAGCCCCTTAGGTTTCCATCTTCTTTTAATTTTTGTTTTAAGTATTTCTAAGGCTTTTCTAAGATTAGGCAATTGGCCAACTTAGTCCCTATTGGTTAGTAAGGCTAGGAAACAAAGAGCAAATGCTTTTTAAACCCTAAGCATTACAACACTAGATAACTTTGGACCTTTGAGTTAAAATTAATTAACTCCCCTCCAAATATTAACCCATTAGAATACAACAAACATCTTATAATTACACTTTCATCGCATCCAACAGTCTTTTAGAACCCCTTAGATTTTTCCCCATTTACTCTCCCCCTCAAACAACGACCCGTTTTCTATTGAAAGAGTTGTAGTCGTTGATTGAGAGGAAAAGATCAGGCGAACAGCTCTTCCTTCACCATTGTTTTACAATACTCCAATAAAGCATGGATATAAAGTAATCCATGCCCAGACATCAAACCGGCTTGCAATATGAAGTAATTGCAAGCCTTTTAGTAATTCCAAATGACTGAAAATATTTCCTAAGTATTTTATTAGACTTATTATTAAGTATTATTATATTTTTTTGGACTATTTACAAAGGATACACGAAGACATTCTGTTTACTCATCCTCTCCTTCTTGAAGACGTCTGAGA
>BQNB010104611.1:0-23780 GCA_026074375.1 Tanacetum coccineum | reverse complement strand
CTGCCTGTTGTGATTTTGTCACATACTGAGAATAAGGAATGATATTGCTATCACTGGTTATTTCAGTCTCTGAATGGTTCACAACATTCGACTCTTCAGAAGACGGTATCACATGCACATTTTGATTAATCATATTGTTATCCACATTATCAGGGTTGTATACCTCAGCGAGAGCATCTGAACCATAATGACATAAATTCGCCATGAGAGCAACTTTGGCAGTGTTGATTTCATCACACTCAGAGTCATATGCATCCAAATCATCAGCTTGATAAGCAGCATTGTGAGTAATGACAGTTTGTGTGTCTTGACCTTTTGCAGTTCCTGGATCTGCCAAAAAATGCTAGTTCCTCCTCATGTAGAATTTAACCATTTGCTTGAGCTTGTACCAGCAACACTTTATCCTTAAACCACAAATCATCCCGTTTCCTTTTAGGTTTAGTGCACTGTTTGGACATGTGTCCTTCCCCTTTGCAGTTGTAACAAATAACAGTCCTTTGTTTCCCAGTAGAATTGCTTCCACTTGCTCCTAGAGTGTAGGTCCTAGTGGTACCCGTAGCAAAAGAAATTTGTCTCCCCTCTACTGGTTGTAAAGTCACTCTTCCATCATTAATGGTAGCTTGTTGCCTAAGGTTTGACGAATTCCTCATCTAGTTGTTGGCAGTAGGATAGCGAGATGTGACGATAGCTGATAGGAATGACATCATATGGTTGATGGCATCAATGGGATCGTCACCTTGCTTGAACACTGGAACAGTTAGACCTGAGTCTAGTTGGGGAAATTCAGGTTGTTGGTGTTGTTGGTTAACTGTGGGAGCATATTCCATTTGAGGAATGGATGATGGTGGAGAATAAACGTTATGGTGAACTGATGATTGATAATCATTAGATAGATAAGTGATTGAAAGAGGTGTTGATGATTGATTGTTTGAGTATTGTTGAGACTAATAAGGTGATCCATACTAAGGAGACTGATATAGTGAAACATGTGGTTGAAATTGAGAGTTTTGGTATGAGTTCTGATGAGTTTGATAAGGAGACTAAGTCATCTGATGGGTTGCAACCAAAGCAAGCGGATATGAGTTGCGTTCATGCATTAAACGAACTTCATTTGCATGAAATTCGTGTTGTCCCAAGTAAGCATGAAGCTGATCAATATTAGTTGTGTGCAAATCCCGAACCAGTTTGACGTCGGTCACAAATTTGCTCCACTCAGGAGGAAGAGTATTCAAAAACTTGGTGTTCACTTGAAATTGTTCGAGTTTCACATTGTAGATGTTCATGTCATTGAGTAGCAGTGAAAATCTCAAGTAGAAATCACGTAGTGTTTCCCCCTTTTTATAAGCAAACTTATCGAATTCATCATATAGTTTACACTCTCTTTCTTGTTTCGTCAATGAAGTTTCTTACATGAGAAGTTGAATTCTTTCCCAAAGTTCTTTGGCGATTCGATGATTGCTAACAAGTGCATAGACCTCCGGTGGTAATCCTTGTAGAATGATATTTGTTTCCTTGACATCACAATCAGCTTGAATTGCATCCGTAGCAGATAAATCCGAGTATTTTCTTGATCTAGTCACTCCATTCTCCTCAATTGTAGGCCAGATGAGTGGACCATTTTCAACGGATTCAAGAATCATTCGTCCATGTTGTCTATTCATCATGTATAGCTCCATCATGCTTTTCTAAGAATCTTACATATCTTTTTCCAACATAGGTGGACGATTGTCAGCACCCGAAAGAATCGTTTTGTCAGCAAGAGTCGTCATTGAGAAATTTGTATGATAAAAGATTACTGTTGGATCGAGCGGTGATATAAAGTAATTGTGTTTGAAGGTGTTGTCTTTTGTGTGTTTTAAGCTGTGAAACTACACGGGATTTTACAATTCTTGACAAAACCGGGAAAACAAGTGAATGTTTCACGGGATTTTACAAGTCACAAAAATAAACCGTATATATTTGTTTTATCAATTTGAGTTTTAAACTTTAGTTGCGAATTCGGTTGTCAAAGTATATTGCGAATCAGGTTGCCAAAGAAAGTATTGCGAATTCGGTTGCTACAGAAAACCGTGAATTCAGTTTCTACAGAAAACTCCGAATTTGGTTGCTACAGAAAATTTCCAATTCGGTTAACACTGGAAATCTGCCAATTCGGTTAACACTAGAAATCTGCCAATTCGGTTAACACTTGGAAATCTGCTAATTCGGTTGAAACTAGAAAACTGCCAATTCGGTTAACACTGGGAATCTGCTAATTCGGTTGAAACTAGAAAACTGCGAACTCGGTTAACACGTGAAAACTGCTAATTCGTTTAACACACAAACTACTAATTGGGTTAACATACAAACTGCTAATTCGGAGAACTGCGAATTTGGTTAACACATGAAAACTGCTAATTCGTTTAACACACAAACTGCTAATTCGGTTAACATACAAACTGCTAATTCGGAGAACTGGGAATTCGGTTAACACGCAAACTGCTAATTCGGTTAACACTAAAATGAAACCCACAATTTGTAAAACACAAAAAACACCTTTTTGATTGATTTTTTCCAAATTTTCTTGTACAACTAGTATTACTAAACTTATAGGTACCTTAAAAATGTAAACTTTATGGTTTTTAAGCCAAAAAATTTAAAATCAAGATTTGTACTTTATAAGGTTTTTTCAAAAACAAAAATTATAAAAAATAATATTTTTCTTGATTCAAAGCTTATACACCTATATTCTAAAGATACTAGATCAACTTTACCTAAGTAAATGATCTTTTAGTGTATGATGAAGCTTCGAAACCCAAAGAAAGAACAAGAAAATGTACGGATTGAAGAAAAAAAAATGCAAACCAAAAACAAACACACAAACTAAACAAATCACTCAATGGCTCTGATACCAATTGAAGAACAATCAAATAACACACAAGGTTAGGGAAAGAGATGTGGTTTTAGAGAGAGATTGGTTGGATGAATATTTTAGAGAAAGAAAGAAACATGAAAGGAAACTTGTATTATGTGTGTGAAATAATGAACAACCAACCACCTCTCCAAGGCATGGAGAGGTGTTTATATACTTACAGTAGCCGGCTATGAATGGGCTTATGGGCTTAGTCCATGGGCTTTCCTAAGCTAACTATGTAAGTTTCCAAATATTACTTAACGAGCTAACGATCGTTATCTATGGAGTAACCGACACTTTCCTAGAAATTTCATATTCCTAACAATTTACAAGCAAGACTTTATGTTGGAGCATTGTTATAACATTTTGAAAGATCACCAAGGTTGGCTAGACGTTGAGATGCCTACTTTTTACAAAACTCAGAGGCAAAAAAAGTCCAAGACTTTTGAAACTACTTCGGGGTCAGCATCTGATGGTATTAATTTGAACGATGAAGCGGATGAGGCTGTGGAAGAGACTCAAGAAGTACGACTAATGGGTCGTGACCAAACAAAGGCTAAGAAGAAATCACCCGGTTCCTCTCGTGGGGGATCTTCTTCCTTTGTTGATTTGGTAGCCAACAAGTTCTTAAACATTAAACAAAAAAAAATAGGGAAAGAGGTCTGAGGAAAAACGGTCCTATATAGAGTTGAAGAATCGGGAGTTGAGTTTCCAGGAGGCCGAGGTTCGGGAAGCTGCACAGCTGAAAAGAGAGAAACTTGAAATTCACCATCGAACGCTTGAATTAGCCGAAAGAGATAAACGGGACAAAGACATATTATTCTATAATTTAGAAACAACTCGTCTTTGCCCACAATACAACAACAGAAGCTGCTTAAGATGAAACTGGAAATCAAAGCGCGATATAACTTCGATTATTAGTTTAAGTTATCTGAATAATTATATTTTAATTTTTATTGTCATGTTTTTATGTTATCTGAATAATTATGTATTGTTTTTTAATTTATTATGTAATGTTTTTATTATTAATGAAATTTAATTTGGATGTTAAAAACTTTGAGAAAAAAAATTGAAGGTCGCCTTATAGTGGCAAAAGGTCACCGGTCGCCGGAGAGAGAAAGCTGATGTGCAGGGAAAAGTACAGGTCGACCCATGACCATAGTGAGCAGTCTAACCAAAGAAACAAAACACAACCTGACATTTCAAGACTAGGCCAACAAGACAATAAAACATATCCATGAAGTTTGGGCCATCCAAATGAGCAAATCTCAGACATCACCAAGAACAACCACTATAAATGACACACTTTTTGAATCAACACTTGCAGACGAAACACACTGTTGAACCTATAATTGCACGGAACCAAAAATTGCAGACGAACATTAAAAAAATTTAGTTTACAAAATAGTTGTTTTAAACTTGAAAGTTCTATAAGCATTTATATTCGGCATTTCTGTATAACTTAAATTTATAAACATTTATATTCGGCATTTTTTGTGTTGCACGCCCTTTATTTAAGGATAAACGTAACATCGTAACTGAATTTTCGACAACCTATTAATTAGTTAATCGACTGTATATGCGTGGTAGTTTAATGGCTGGCTAAAATCTTGATTAGTGAAGGATGCTATAGTGGATGGACAGAATGATATTAGGTTTATCCGTTTATGGAACCCAATAGATCTTAATATGTTAAAAACACCCACATGAAGATGATCCTGATATGGTATCCCCAACATTCATCTTTAAATCAGGCACTATTAGATCGGGTATGATCCCTAACATTCGCATGATGATACTGCCCTAATAAGTGTATGCATGTGTCCTTGAATAGTCCGTTCTTTTGCACACACATTTGATCCCCAACATATATTTAACAGTCCATTCTTTCAAGAGGACACATGTTTGATCCCCCAACATATATCAGCATCTGATAGTCTATTCTTTTGTACATATTCGCATACCAAAATAGCCTATTTTTATTCATTATGTCGAAAAGAAAGAGGTCCAAGAGGAAAAAGACGAGAGTATTTTAGTCCATCCACATTAACAAATCAACAATATTTTTGTAAGGGGTGTAAACAAGACGATACAACTAGCGAGCTAATCGAGATCGACTCGTAAACTACTCGAAATCGACTCGATGTAAATGAGTCGAGCACGAGTTCGAGCTGCTCGAGTATATTTTTTAGTCGAGTTCGAGCTCAAAAACACTTTGCTCTTGAAGCTCGCGAGTCTTATCGAGCTTCAACTAAATTAGACTTTTACCCTTTTATATACATATATTTACTTATATCGAGAAATCTCAAAAAATAACTTACGGGTTTTCAGCTTTCACCCGGTAAATTAGAAAATGTGAATGTCTTTTGTAAGCTACATGAAGTAGCATATTTGATTTTAAGATATTATGGAGGATTATTTTTCGATAAGCTATGTTTAACGATCAAAGCTTATATCAAAATCTTTATATAATTTACTGTACCTAACACTGAATATTCGAGATCCATCAAAAGAATTGAAAATCTGTTGATTAATAAGATCAAAAGATGGTGGAATCCCCATTTTCTTTTTTTCATCTTAGTCTTTATCTTTACGCTTTCTATGCACCTTCACATTCTGATCTCCACCTTCGTTCTCATGATCTGAATTTTCATTGTTATTGATTAACTTTAACTGTGATTTCCCCCTACCTTTTGCATGACCACATGCTGCCATATGTTTTGTAGCTCCATAAGACGAACTGGCTGTTGACGTATGTGGTATGACGGACATGGTCCGACAAGGCACATACCGAAGGGTACAATCGAAGGACACTTAAATGTTTCACACGACTGGCAGACAAACTTTAAGTATAGCATCATTGACTATATGCCAACAATACTATACTGGGGAGACATGTCGACGTATATGGTCTGAACGACCCGATCCGTCTAAATGGAGCACCGACTAATAGACCGCTAGGTAGGCCGCTCTAAGTTAGTTGTCGAATGAAAGGTGTGAATGAAACGTCTGGATGAAAGGCATGCCCGGATGGAAGGGACGCCCGAATAGAGGGGACATCCGGATGGAAGGCGATTCCGGATGGAAGGCACGTCCGGATGGAAGGGACGTCTGGATGGAAAGGACGTCAGATGGAAAGGACGTCCGGATGGAAGGCACGTCCGGATGGAAGACACGTCCGGATGGAAGGTACGCCCGGATGGAAGGGACGTCTGGATGAAAGGCACACCGCATTAACCATCAGGTAATAGTCATGTGTGCATGCGAACCTACTACCCCGAATTTAAGGGATATGTTCCCCGATATTAAGGGATCTTGTCCTCGATGATGACGTCAGCTATAGTAACTAAGACACTATAAATACAACCATCCTCGGTGGTAAAAAACACACACTATCCACCACTCTCTACTTTCTCTCTCTACTTTCTCCTATGACGGAGGGGACGCCCACATGTTGGGTCCTTCATCCCGAATCCTTCATCACCAATCCTTCCTAACGGAGGACACGTCCCTTCATGTTGTATCATACCTACATTTACACCACCTATATTATGTGCATACTCTATCAAATAGAGCACTAACTTGACCATCGGAGGGTGGTCTCGGGGCTCCGGCCTTGAGGCTCCTTCTAACCGGTTATTTTATGTTTGCAACACGCTTTTATGCTCGGGAAAAAGGATAAACGGCACGTGGGAGCCGTCAAGATCAACCCGACAAGATTTTACCTAACCAAATTGGCGCCATCTGTGGGACCCGCTATTTAATCTACCATAGCTAAGAATGATGGGTCTCGCTTTTTATTCAACTTTTCTTAGTCCTTCGTTTTCCGTTTGGCATGGTTCCTTTGGTAATGGGTATGGAGGGTTATGCATGCGGTTATTCGGCATGGTTATTTCGGTATCACTCCTTTAGGAGTTTACTGGGTATATGCACGGGCATTGATTTAATTTGTTCATTGATAGGTTGCTCGGTACGGTATGCCTTTCGGTAAACCCTCCGACAATCCTATGACAATAGGACTATGGTTTGCTACTTCTTGGAAATTTCAAGTGATACATACTGGGGCCTACAAGAATTAAATAACATTTGGTTATTGCCACTTGACGCAGGCAGCTGGGTGCGAAATAATATTAAAAAGACTACACCAATAACATGATTCGAACACTAAACCTATAGCACATGCAACAAAGGTAATAACCACTGTTTCAACTGAACTTTTATGTCATATATTTATTGTAAAGACTCTTATCCTTTCTTTGGGCCAAGTCCATCTAAAAAATTGATAAGTTTAAGTCTTGTTGTACTTCCAGTATCACACAAAATATAGAACCACATAATAATATAAGAGTATAAGACAATAGTCTTATCATATTTTACTTTTAAATTGATACCTCTCCTTTTAACAAAGCAACAAGATCTACTCGATGCGTTGTTGATGGTCTGGTCCACTTAACGACGAATAGTTGTTCAAGTTAAGACGCTTAACGTCCAAAGCTAAGGACGAGGGGTCTCATTCTCAATTTACTTTTCCTAGCCTCCTTCGTGTTGTACTCTTCGGATCGGAATGAGTCCCTCCTCCCCTCTGGTAAGAGTCCCTCGCAGATAATTCTGGCACCATCGTTTTATAAGAAGGATGGAAATCTTGAAGGAGCCACCAATTTCTTCCGTCATTCACAAGGGACATCCGGTATTGTTGTCATGTATGAGGTCATTCGGTAATGGGCTGTCATTATAGTTTTCTTCACTACAAGTCAACAATGTTGTTCAACATTGTACTAGTTTATGTACATGAGGATATTGTGGTCCTCTTAGTAAAAGTCGTTTCGCATGCCGTCCGGCATTCCTTCGGTATTCCTATTTCCATCTATACATTTACAACGGCTTAGATATAAAAAATTGATATTACCAAAAACAAAGGTCTGAAAGGGATGAATTAAATTCAGACATATGACTTAAACATGCATGCGTCCTAGTGGACTTTAAACCATGCATTTCTAATAGACCATTATTATAAAAGAGTGAACTAAAGAATCTAATATATTTAAGTCATATTAATAGTCTAGAACTCCTCGACACTTGGTCACGTGATTGGTGAGTTCATTAACAAGCATGGAGAATTGGTGGTCATCGGTATGTTCTCGGGCATGCTCCTCAGAGTTCTCTCTGGTCTGTCGTTATCACTAGAAACGCCAACGTTAACGACCGTGTTATCGATATGCTTTTCGGTATACCATTCAGTGTGCCCTTCGCTCGGCTTGCTGCTTCTAGTTAGAACACGCTTGAATTCGGACTTCTTACAGTTGCGACACCAATGAGGCTCAAAACCTTGACTTCCCGGATAACCAATAGCAACTTCAACTGTTACTTTCCTTCGGCCACTTCCCATATGGAGCATTTTACAAATACCGTTGGTTACGAGGCAAATATGTGGTCCTGCGATGGTCCTTCGGCATCTTATAGTGATCCATCGGTGTTCTCAATGACTGTCCATCGAATACTTCTTCGTTAACTTTGGATTTTGAACTCCGCGCTTTGGCAAGAGAAAGACCTGTCTCTGACAACACCCAAGAAACAGCTCTACCGTTTGAAGTTTAACCCTGATATGCTCCAACCGGCTCTTCCATCTCTTTCTTCTATTACAATGATATGGACGTCCGGTATGACGTAAGGAACTAAAAAAGGACGACCAGTCGGGATGAAAGCATTGTCGACATATTCGAATGACCTATATGGACATTCGGTATAAAACACAAATATTTATGAATTTTCCTAGCCCGAAGGGATGATCGTCTTTCCCCTTCCTTGATGAATGAAGATAGGCCCCGAGTATACGACGGGTTTCAAAAAGTGATAATCTTGGTGAGAACGGACCATAAGATCCGAGCAAACCTTAAATGGGATCTTTAATGGTCGACCTCGAAGCTTCGGCCATAGGCCATCAATATCAACTAACTTGGTTTTAAGCACTTTTCATCAGCTAGTTGGAATTTTTAACTTCTCATACGACAACCTTCTATGGAAATTCTTGCGACATTTGGTATAGTTAAAACCCGACCGGTATCTCCTCGACTTCGAAATCCACGACCTTCGTCATTCATCATTTTTGCTCCATCATGCCACTGTTACAACCGGATCACTGAGCACCAAACGAGCCAGATTTATGGCATAATCATAAAACGCAAAGTAAGCACCAACGCCTGTCGAAGCGTGACCTCTTCACCAGATACTTTTAGAAAATGATCAAGTTTATAAAAATTGCAAATGTGTTAATGGCATCTCAACCAATGAATCGTAACGTTCAAAAAGAGGCATGTATCAATCCTCTATCAGTGGATGCTCTAGACCTTCTTGTGACTAACTCATCTCGTTCGCGTGAAGGCTACACCTCTGGCTAATATTAATTTTTATCCCTAACGACCTCAAAATCGAAGACATTATACAACCACCTTAACATGCCATCGAGCAAACCATTCATGCCGAGTCACCGTGAGAATTATAAGGGTTGAGAGAAGATTATTTTTGTATTTTTATATTTTATGAAAGCAGGTAAATCATATATTGGAGAGGTGGTTAGTTTTAGCTATTAACTAAATATAAATCTAAACTAATGGTGATAACAATAAGATAAAAGACTGTGTTTATTTAATCATGTATTACTCCCTAGATTGCTTCTCCTAGTGTTGTTGCTTATTTCCCCCTTTGTGATGATCGTGGTAATTATTGTCCTAAGGTCATGAACGAATTACACGAACCCGTCGTCTACTTAGTATTCCGCTAGAGCAACGCACAATAAGTTAGTATGAAGACAATTCCAAGGCCCCTAGATAGTAACACTAAGTGCATAGTGACATATATTAAAAGTGGATCACCCATATTAAGGGGGCCAGTAGTAGAAGACTTTTACCACGAATGGTAACCTTTCTACACTCATAGTTTCCCTTAGACATAATCAACAGCATATAGACAAAAGCGGTGTTATCTAGAGCTAACATGCACATCCATCCACAAGAAGCCACACCACTAAGATCTAACATTATAAGTTTTTCATACATCAAAATAGCACACACTAAGAGGGTTTAGCCATCATGTTTATAATAAAGCAAGACCCATAGTATAAATCGACACAACACAATAGACATAATGAATGATTCAATAAACCTTACTTGATTAAAACATGAGTTGGAGGAAGTACAATAGGGTTTTTAGGCCTTAAATTTGTCCCTAACAGCTGCTAAGCGAACTAGGATTCGTACCCTCTTTTTATTCTAAAGTTACACACTCAAAACCCTAAATTTGGGTTTGTATATATAGGAAAATCGTTGTGACGGCGTCGCATTTTAATCGTGACGCCGTCATGAAAGAGAATATTCTAGATAATGGGGTATTTGTCGTATGCTCAGACGCCCCCCCGATTTTTTTCCCACCCCCCCCCCGATAGAATCTTGTGACGACGTCTTGATCTTATGGTTGTGACGGCGTCGACGATTGTATTTGGACGCCGTCTCCAGCCACTGTAGAGAAATTCTTGAGCAAGGTTGGTGTAAGTCCGTAGTCTTATCCGTTTCTTCTCCAATTGAGCCTAAATCATGTGTAATTCTCCCAAATGCCTTCCAAATGAGAAATACCTGAAAAGGAACGATTAAGTACCTATTTTGGGCATAAATGCACGATTTAGGAGGTTAAATGACCCCGATAAAGTGTATAAAATGACACCCATCAAATACCCCTACACTTGGGATTTGCTTGTTCTCATGCAAATGGGCTTTTCTACCTAGACAATAATAATATGAGGGGTTATTTTACCTACTCTTTAAACATATTTTACAACACGGCCTTCTAGACCTCGTAATTAACAGCATGTAAAGTATACACTAGCACCTCACATAAGTGTTTGAGATTCTCTCTTTCACTCGGGTGTATAATAAATTATAACATAAGGGGGAAACGGAAAATCAACACTCATTACCTGTCATAGCATACAAATTACCATAGGCTTGGTAAAGGATCAAACCTCCACCGCTAGGCGCAAGCATTATTCATTACTATCTAAGAGGTCTTTATAAAGGGTTATGGGGTGTAGGTGTAAGATAACATATAACGGAAACGAAAACGGATGTGATACATTTGGGTGGTGTCTTTGGGTGAATTTGAAGTGGAAGGGTTAGCTAATTATTTACACGAATACACGATGGTTTGGTTGCTAAGCCAAGACTCGGACGAAGATATACAAATTCTACACAACTCTACATCAATCTCTTTCTTTTTATTTTCTATTTTTTTAATAACATAATACATCACATGGGGTTTATAATATGTACCCCTATACTTGAGCTTTTACATGCTCGATATTTACAATCTAACTAATGACCCGATTTGAGGTGGATCAAAATAACATGGAGATCATCTAACAAATATATGGGGGTATTGACTTAACTTTTCTTTCCCATTCTTCCGCAAATTAAATACTACAATGAATCCCAATCGTCCCAAAACATTATTTACAAAGATAAGGACTTAGCAACCGTGTACTCAATAATTAACTTGGGTTAAACATAATAATGTACTAAAGGTGAGTACATATAAGGTAGGCTAAGGCGATTTGGGTGTAATGATTGGTTTAAGGGTTAACAATGCTCTTCATTAATAGTCTGGCTTAACTAGAAAATTACAAGAACCGTGAAAAAGGATAGGCTCGTTCCTGCATATGAACTCACTTTAATACGCAGCAAATGAACAGGTTTGGGAGTTACAGCATTGATGGAATTTTAATTGATGGAGTTATTCACGGGGTTTGTAACAACATCGTCCAATTAAACCACAAAGATATCAAAGATAAGTGTTACATATGTCTTATCATCACTGATTTATTCAGTGGATTTGTTTTTTTTTCTTTTAGGTCGATTAATTCTTCCGGAGGTATAACCATGTTGAGCAAATCAAGTGTGTTTGTTTTAGCTTATCTTAACACACTTTTGTTATACTTTATGTTAACAGGTCCTCGAATTGAATAAGAACGATAGGATTGTGCCGATTAATAGTTTCGAATTCATTAGCCAAAGATTCAATATTAAGATGGAGAAGAAGAAAATTAAATATCGTCAATTGTTGTCGTTTGGAGACATAACAAGAGGTAACATGTCTTTTTACAGTATTTAGAGTCTTAACCAGGTTTTGGTTTGCTTTGATTTTACCTGTTTGTTTAATACTTTTTGATGATTATGATTTACCTTGGCAACCATATTGAAAAAGAAGAAAGCAACTAACCGAAAGTAGACAATAAATTTATGAACCCACTGTAGGTGATGTACAAGGTTGCAACACAGTAATTCTTTAAAAAATAGAAGATTCTATCTAGAAAACCATGTTTGGGTTTCGTTGTTTTGTTAGGAGATATTTGGATTAGCTTAATTTTCCTGGCTTATGAGCTTATTTGATTTGGGGAAAGCTTATATGCTCATTTTTTTTGGTCGGTGTGATTTTGATATTTGGTTTTCTAAAATGGAGTGGACTTAAGAGATAAGGGCTTAAATCAATTGATTTTGATGAACTTTGTAGGGATTTTCAAACAACTTTGAGCAGTGCACTCGGGTAAGGCTAATCAAAGATCGTGTAACTTTTCATTTTTATGATGTCATTAATAATTGTAGTTGTAATCGTGATATGCAGAAACTAACGATGTACAATACGTTAATGAGATGCAAATTCTATCGGGTGTATCGAAGCAAGAATTTGATAGTTGTCTTTTGAACCTGACATTGGTATGTGACAATTATCTTTTTTGTAAGTTATAGTTATGGGGGTTTGTCAATTTCAGGATGTGGTTGCGGTTGCGGTTGCGGTTGCGGTAGTGAAAGTGGAGGAGATAGAAGAACAAAGTGGGTATATTTTACTTTGTGTTCATAGTTTTTTTTGGGTTTGGGACTTTAGGTTGTAATACGGACAATAGTTTTATCAGAATGGAATAACCATAAGATTATTAAACCAGATATTAAACGGTTTCAGCCATGATTTGATGTTTTTTCTTCTCGATTTAGGAGTCAGGTGCGTATCCAAGTAAGGACTAATGTAATACAGTATCAAATGGTTATTCTATTTTCCACAGTATCAGGTGCGTATCTAAGATTGATAACACAATATTAGTTTTCTGTTTTATCTTCCACATTACGAAAGGACTAATGTTAGACATGTGAGGTTTTTGGGCCAATATGTTTTAGAATTGGCTATGTGTGAGTTTTTTTATGCAGAAGTATACGAGGGAGTCGCCTGGGCTTATGAGCGAAAGGGTATCATGGTTTGATAAAACTGTCAATTTTATAGCATTTGTTTGACACATATTGCCATTAAAGAAATTTATATCTGTTGAATGGTTGTGAGAAATGAAAGAAAGTTGGTTTTGGTGCCATCGTTTACCTAATTGTCTACTACTGATGCTTTCGATCGAAAAACAAATCTGTAAGTGGACTATCCTTTTCATTAGTTCTAAACAGTTAGCCTATTTGCCTTTTCAATTTCAAATAAGCCCATCAACCTGAATATAAGCTGCTTTAAACAAATTAAGGTCTTTTGTAACTACTCATTTTTGTGGTTGATCAGTGTTGCAACAATAGTGATATGAACATATATATATGTATATACTAAGTGATTGGTGTTGCAACAATATATGCAAATTTATGGTTTTTCGGGTAGTTATTTCGGGTTAGTATAGGCTGCTATATTAGTCACTTTAGGTTGCTCTGTAAGGTCATTTGTTTCTGCCGAATTTGGTCACTTTTAGATATAGAACCAGCCATTTTAGAATGTAGATTATAAGAAACGTTGATCTTGAAGAATTACATAAATAGTATCCGTAAATATTAAACTGAATGGAATTTTAGCTAAGTTTAATAATAAAAACAAAATAGAATGAGTATATAGCCAGTTTATATACCCCTCTTCCAAAACATGAATGATTGACTTCATCCTAGATGGCATGTTAAGATAAAATTGCCAACACTGATGAAACAATAAACACAACATAAACTCTGGAAAGTAAAGCAACTTTGTATCAGCATAAACTTTGAGAAAACAGGGGACACTTCAAATTTTAAGTAAATATGACTCTAGATTAATTTAGCCTTTTTTAATAGCTCAACGCTATTAGGAAATAATGTTGCTTCATCTTCATTCTAAATATGACAATGCTAGAATTATAGGTTGGAAGCATGGCTTAAAGATCTTCCTCCTTATTTACGTAGAATAAAATTATGTTTGTAGATTGTCGGTACAGTTGTATAGTTTGGTGTTAGACTACCTATTGGTTTTTGTGGTGGCAGATGAATGTTGAAAAGCTACGCAAAATGGCGAGTGTGGTTCGCACCGGTAGGAAGGGTAGTATGAGAAGGTTTGTTTCTTTTCTTTAAGTTTGAAATTCAATATGTGGCGATTGTAGAACTTGCATGATCAGGAAACACCCCTATACTTAAAAACACAATGATAAAATGAAACATTTTGCTTATACTTTCATTGTTTGTGTTTATCATATATTACTCATCCTACAACAATCCCTTTTGACCTGATTTAGATTAGAAAAATATTACTTATTTTGTATATAAGCATACTAACAACACATAAATCTCAAAGATAAAAGAAATTAGGGGTAGCTTACCTTAATGGACTAGAATATTTAGTGATGTGTTTGTATTTTAGCTTTAGTTCATTTTGGGAAGACGATTTTTTAAAAGCTGATGATGCTTTTATTCATTCAATCCTGACATGTTCATGGTTTCAGGATGGACGTATTAGCTATGAGGAATTTCAAGTGATTATAAAGACGGGAACTGCTTGGAGAAAAGCATCTCTTGGTAAATATCTTTTCCCTTTGCCGTTTGTTTCACATCTGTATTTAAAGCACATGTTCCTATAAGTCGAAAAAGGGATTACGAAAAATCATAACATGTTTAGTCAATAGGAAAACGGGTAATAATAGTGAGTTATGAATTCTCCTATACAGGATCTTCCAAAGTTTACGTAGCGAATGATACATCATTAAGGGTACACTTACAATAGAAGGTATGGTGGCTTTTCTGATGAAAGGGCTTAATTAATTACACCCATACGTAGGCTTTTTATTCCAACCAACTCTTAATAGTTGTTAAGACGCTCCATCAGAGTTATGTCTGATGGTCTAATGATTTCTCAACTTCTTGAAGGCCACCGGAGAACCTTTGATTGAACGTAAACATGAGACTGTAGCTATTCTGAAGTCGAGACTAGAAGCATTCGATAGGCAATCTATCGTTATGAATTTACTTTTGAAGGTAAATTTTGTTGCTTATGGTTTTAATTGTAATGGCATGGGGAATGATCTTTGATTAGTTGATACATTTGAATCTTTAATTTAGTTTACTGTAAGGATTAATCAAATTGCTATTTTGCATTCTGCAGGTTTTCGTCACTGATTACCAAAAAAGGAGGCTGGTCCAAAAGTTATTTGTATTGTAGCTATTGGATTCGATCATAATAAGGTACTTATATATATGTCAATGTGTGATTACGATATCTGTTTTACCAACTTTATTTTATATATTGAAATAGGTTGTATTTTTTCCCGTAAAACAAGCAAAACCAAAAATCCAAACTTGAAATCACCCATAACAATGATTTGCTCTTACATCATATTGGTTACAGAAACAGATAAAGAAGGCAATGCAAGCGTTACTTATATCTTGGGTCATCTTGAAAAGGCGAAACTCACTCCGAAGGTAATAAAACATGAGTAAGCTTGGATCTGTATGCAAAAGGGTAGCGCGGGATAACCAGATTCGGTTACCGTCCATCTGACTTTCTTGAGGGTCGAGTGACTTCCAACTGATTGAAGATGTCATCCAAGTTCCAGATGAGGCAAAACGTGAAGAGTTGGTTGGTGATCAAGCATACACAAGTATTTTGAGTGGTCCGAGAAAATTAAGCTAAATCAGATTCAGTTGTTAACAGTTTCTCTTCAAACTGATCCAAAACAAGCCTGCAAACCCTCTATTGCTACAAATTATTCTGCAACAAAGTCACCCATACACTACCTACACCCTTGTAAATGTCTTTAATGATATTCATTTGAATAGTGTTATAATGTAAGGTCATTGTGTGTGCAGGTGTTTGACAAACAACCAGCTCCGGATGAGATTAGTCACGTTCAGATGTAATATGCACAAACTCTAGGGATGGGATTAATCACGTTAAGTTATCGGCTTCGATGCCCGATTGAATTGCTATTTCTTTTGATAATAAGATGCAACTTCTAAAAGTTTAAGGTAGTACATAGTTTGTGTAGCTGGTAATGTGGTATTGCTGAAAATGATGCCGACCGTGCAAAAGTTGCTAAATAAAAGAGAAAAGAAGTCATAAGGAGAGGGGTTTTTTCTGTAACAGTAATGTATGCTAAAATTTACCTCCCGTCGATCTTATGGGAAAAAGTGATCCTTTTGTTGTACTTTTAATGAAGAAAACGGAACAGAAGTTGAAGACAAGAGTAAGATGTTAACGTACAAGGTTGAGTCTGTTACATGACTCATTGAGCGTTGATAAAAGATGTTCCGTCTTCGAGGTTGATGCTAATGATTTGGACACCTTCCTTGAAGGTAAGATAGTCATCTTTCAGGTTATTTAGTATAGGAGACAATTTGACCCATTTACTATCTATCAGGTTACTATCTTTCAGGCTATTCAGTTTAAACTATCTTTCAGGTTATTTAGTATAAAAATAATTATTCACACACCAAGCCCGATGCAACGCACGGGTGTGGTCAGGCCTCGTTGTTTTAATTCCGGAAGTGCATGACTATGATATGTGTCCATTTATTAATCATATATCATAAAATCCTTAACTCTCACTCTTACAGCTGTAAGCCAATAGCTTATATTTTATATGCATAAATTCAATCAACTTTGATGGCAAGATAAAGTAAATTTTGTATGTTTTGTACAGACTTAAATTTTGTACAAACTGGTCAAGCGGCAAAAGTTTAGCCACCTGGGGTCATGAGTCATGGCCTTAAACTTTTCTAATACTAAGATATAAAGCGTCGGTGGGAACCGTTCAATAATTTGTCGAGATGGCTAAAGCTATTAATATGCTTGGCATTCTATAAATAGTTGCGTGGTTATCAAAATATAATAGTATATGTTGAGACTCATTTATATTGTGGTTGGAACTAAAAAAAACTATATGCCTGATATTCAACGAACAAGAATAACGCTGTTGTTATTAGTGGGCCATGTGATAAAATATTTTTATATCTAAGTTCAACAATACTAATAAAATTTAGCACCGTTGAACTGGGGGACTATAGTGGTGTGATGTCTCCATTGGTTGTGTTGCATGTTGTCGTGATCCGATCTTGTGTTAAAACAGGTGATACATTGTATTTGTCGTATCTAACGAGAGAAAGCAAAAAGCTTTCACAAACTATTGTGCAGAACTAACTATATGAGATGATAAGTCAATAGAGTACAAAGCATCATGGACGCACTACATTTTACCCCTATACGATGCCAAGCCATCATGGATGCCCTAAACGATGTTAATACATCCGGGATGAGCCAGCGTGCATAGCACCGAAAGGCATAATATACCTCTTTGATGATTGCAAGTCAAAAGAGACGAGCCAGCGTGCATAGCACCGAAATGCATAATATACCTCTTTGATGATTGCAAGTCAAAAGATATGAGCCAGAATGCATAGCACCGAAAGGCATAATATACCTATTTGTTGATTACAAGTCAAAAGAGATGAGCCAGCGTGCATAGCACCGAAAGGCATAATATAACTTTTTGATGATTGCAAGTCAAAAGAGATGAGCCAGCGTGCATAGCACCGAAAGGCATAATATACCTCTTTGATGATTGCAAGTCAAAAGAGACGAGCCAGCGTGCATAGCACCGAAATGCATAATATACCTCTTTGCTGATTACAAGTCAAAAGAGACGAGCCAACGTGCATAGCACCGGAATGCATAATATACATCTGCTGATTACAAGTCAAAAGAGATGAGCCAACATGCATACCACAAAATGGTCTAATATACCTCTATAGACTATGATTCAAAAGAGATGACCTCGACTAGACAAACAAAAAGCGACCACATGTCGACGTATGAGGTATGATGGGTCTGATCCGACAAGACACATACCGAAGGAAACAACCGAAGGATAATTAGGTCCTTTATATGACATAAGTATAGAACAAACTTAAGTATAGCATCATTGACCGTTGGTCAACAATACTATACTGGGCGGACACGTCGACGTATGTAGTATAAAGGGGCCTGATCCACAAGACACATATCCTAAGGAACAACCGATTGATTTGTAGGTCCTTAAATATGACATAAGTATACACAACTTAAGTATAGCATCATTGACCGTTGGTCAACAATACTATACTTGGGGGACATGTTGACGTATGTGGTATGACGGACCTCGTCCGACAAGGCACATACAGAAGGGTACAATCGAAGGATACTTAAATGTTTCGCACGACTGGCAGACAAACTTTAAGTATAGTATCATTGACTATATGCCAACAATACTATACTAGGGGGACATGTTGACGTATATAGTATGAACGACCCGATCCGTCTAAATGGAGCACCAACTAATAGACCGCTAGGTAGGCCGCTCTAAGTTAGTTGTCGGATAAAATGTGTGAATGAAACGTCTGGATGGAAGGCATGCCCGGATGGAAGGGACGCTAGGATGGAGGGGAACGTCCGGTGATTGAAGCGCGGCCGGATGGAAGACGGCGTCCGGAAGGAAGGCCGTCCGATGGAAGGGACGTCCAATGGAATGTACCAGATGGAAGGACGTCCGGATAGAAGGCACGTCCGGATGGAAGACACGTCCGGGTAGAAGACACGCCCGGATGGAAGGGACGTCTAGATGAAAAGCACACCGCATTAACCACCGTGTAATAGCCATGTGCCCATGCGCACCTACTACCCCGAATTTAAGGGATATGTTCCCCGATATTAAGGGATCTTGTCCCCGATGACGACGTCAGCTACAGTAACTAAGGCACTATAAATACAACCATCATCGGTGGTAAGAAACACACACTGTTCACCACTCTCTACTTTCTCTCTCTACTTTCTCCTATGATGGAGGGGACGCCCACATGTTGGGTCCTTCATCCCGAATCCTTCATCACCAATCCTTCCTAACGGAGGACACGTCCCTTCATGTTATATCATACCTACATTTACACCACCTATATTATGTGCATACTCTATCAAATAGAGCACTGACTTGACCGTCGGAGGGTGGTCTCGGGGCTCCGGCCTCGAGGCTCCTTCTAACCGGTTCTTTTATGTTTGCAGCATTCAAAAACGCTTCTATGCTCGGGAAAGAGGATGAATGGCACGTGGGAGCCGTCAAGATCAACCCGACAAGATTTTACCTAAACACATGCTCCATGAGTAATCCCCTTCATTACAAGCTTTGGGTCATTATTCCCTGATAACACTGTCATGGATCCATGAAAAACAATCAGTTTTTTTAAAAACAAAAAATCTTTTTCGACAAAAAAATTAAATGATTGGGCTTACTGACAACTCGTAAGTCCATATCAGTCCAACGAGTCAAGAAACTTTGAAACCATCCGGTCTGGCATATGGACATCACTTATCACCAAATAAAATCTGTTTCTATTTTCCCTTAGCATTTTTAATGCTGTTATTGCTTGATTTGTAGTTGTAACCAAGGTTGTCAAGATCGCGATCCCACCTGGGATCGTTTTTGTCATTGAAAGATCGAGATCGTAAGATCGGATCGAGATCGTAAGATCCTACCAATTTGTCATGTTTTGTAAACAAAGGATAAACGAGTCAAATTATTTTCATTTCTACACAACATCAAAGATAAATTCATATAATATCCTCTTAAATATGTCAAAGATCAAATTTGAAACACCAAAGTAAAAGTAAAACACAATTTTTCAGATTATTTTGATTTCGGCTTATATTTCATAAGCTTTAATTTTCCCGCTTATTTTGAGACTTGTGGGCTTATATAAGTTTATTACGACATGATAAACTAATATAAACCCATAAGTCTCAAAATAAGCTAGAAAATTGGGGCTTATGAGATATAAAGCCAAAATCAAATAAGCTCATAAACCCACATATAAGCATAAACAAACACCCCCTAGGTATAAACTATAATCAGGTCTAAAAAATGAAACATCATTGGTTGACTTATTAGACATTAGTAAAGCTCATATGTTTTTGGGCCTAAGCAAGTGAAATGAACTCAAAAGATAGAAAAAAATAAAAAAATAGAAATATGTGAACTCGGATCGCGTGACGATCTTACGAGTTTACGTGCGATCCCACGATCTTACTTACGATCCCACCCCAGATGCGATCCTATGCCGATATTACACGATTTTAGCTAGTAAACACGTAAGATCGAGTTTACTCGCGATCTTGACAGCCTTGGTTGTAACTGTAACGAAACCATTAATTACAAAATGATTTAAGAATATTACCAAAACTTGTATGTACAGAGTGACTTTGTCGTACAACTTTTAGAAACAGAAAGTAATAAACTGTTTTGAGTATAGTTTTATAGCTAGTTTTAACTGTATTGAGACGAATCGAACATACTTGGTGGTGGTTTGGTTCTAATTGTTCTCTGCGCTGCTGTAGTTACGTAAGCTATTGCAACATGACGACATTTGTATGTGGATAGTTCTCCGTAAAATGTATAACATACAGTTGGCTGCCGGTTACGTTCATTTGCTCTTGGTAAAACTGATAAACACATAAACACAATATTTAAACAACTTTTTCATTTCATATTCATAAAGTCAAAAAATTAAACCAAGGAACAAAAAAGTAAATTAACACAATTCTATAATTATTCTCATAGTTACATCTAAATTCTGGAGCACATAACTGAAAACCAGAAATACAAATTATACAAAATTCGATCACACGGAATTGACATATAGTAGTAAAAACCATAATCATGATAGTGCATAATAAAATACAAAAGAAAAACTAACCTTGATATTGACATTCTCTTAGAAGTTTTTCCAATAACTTCAAACAAGTAGGATTATCATCAAGTATCAACAACAAGAAATCTCATACCAATAGGAAACTTATCAATATCATCACTGCCAACCATACCTTCAACTGTCATCTTTTTATAAAAACAATATACAAAAGCTCGGACCACACCACAGAGATAAAACAAACCAAACGGAATCAAGAAAGACACAAAAGATTCATTTTAACTTTGCTGAAAACAAAGTGACAAACAAATACTCGTATATATAGGAAGTAAGAAAAGTCTTTATATAAAAAATTATAGAGAGAGAAAATGAACGATCATAGGAACTTTGCCAGAACATATAAGGCTGGTAGGAGTGTGCGTGAGGGTGTGTATGTGAGACCCCACCTCACTCGTTAGAACCAAAAACATAAACACTACTCACGGGTGAGTGACAAAAAAAAGGTTTACTTTGGTGACGGCCTCACCTAGCGTGAGAGTGTAAAAGTTATGGACCCTCTTTTTTTTTCTTTTTTTTATTTGATATGTGAGTGTGTGTGATGTATTTAGTGGGGTATATTTTGTTTAGAATATGTATTTTAATGAAAGGTGATATATAGTGACTAAAACACTTAAATGGTGATGTATGATGAGAGGAGATAGAAAGTTGAGGTGACGCTGAGGTGAAACTGATGTGGACGGTGAGGCTAACCACTACTTCTAGCCTGATACAATGACTTTCAATACTATATTAATACAAGGAATCAATCTATACATTTTATTAAAATGGAGTTTTGCATGACATTATGTTTTGCTACTTTTGCATACGTGTCATTTAATTAGAATGTTTACTTTCAAGTTGCTTATGTCCTGATCCAAGTGACAAATTTTCTACAAAAAAATTAAATGTATTGTATTTTTTATTTCATAGTTCATGTGACTACCTTTTTCAAAGTAAATGTATAGATACAGATTCATTAAAAGCCACAATTCTTCAGCCGAGGCTTTAACTTTTTCTTTTTTGCTCTTCATTCAAGAATTCAAAATCAAAGATCCATGAAAGAAAAATACACATCGTCATCTTCAAGGAAGAATAACGCTAACTTGAAAGATCCATGGAAGAACAAACCTTCTCTAACGTGGATCTACCTATGGTGACCATATAAGATGTCTACTATAAAAGCCTCACTTTGTGTATGATTATCTTTGTTCTAATCTCCATTAGTCAAGTGTATTTGGTTTATCTTTGATTGTGGTTATGTTTCATGTATTTCTTTCTTGTGCAAGCCAATTGTTTGTGGAAACACCTGACTGAAAAACTCAAAATAATTAAAGTAGTTTATTTGTTTCAGTAACCTATTATGCTTATTTTTTTAAATCATTCATTGAAGTATTTTGATATGAGTTTTTTTTGTTTGTCAATTTTAGGAACATGAGGATCTGTTTAGACTTGGTCTTGGAACAGGTACTCCTTTGCTAACTCTTTTGCTTACAACTCATTTGATTCAACATACATTATACATGTCATGTGTATTGTTGTTATTAGGTTATTAGTTAGCTTTCTTAAGTTTTTGTGTCCATATTATTTCACCTATTTGAAATTCATGTTCGGTCACTTTGTTTCGAATTTGCAAGTTCTTTCACCTATTTGAAAATTAAAGGTTGGGTCTTTAACACACAAGTTGAGAATCCTTACTAATTAAGATAAACCTTTAGCCATTTAACTTGAAATTTGGATGTTAAATTATTCATTTTGTACTACTATTAAGGCGGCATATGCTATGAGGCATCATTAAATAATTAATTACGCAGTTTTGACATTGGTATGTATGAAGCCATTCTTTTGGAGTGGGTAACTTCAAGAAAAACTATTTAAAAAGCTTCTCTTTCATTTTCTATCTTGATTTTCCTTATAATCATGAGCATGTTTTTAAAAATTATTTATGGGTCCTAAAACAATGTCAGCATAAGTAATTATTAAATGTTAAAACAATGTTGCCAATGGTCCAACTAAGAGCACGGGGAGCGGTCGTGCCAAACTCCTCGTGCCAAACTCAAAAAGTGGTGCCACGTCAGCAAAATGGAGTTTGGCACTAGAAATGCTATGGCACGAATTAAGTGGCATTGGTTTGGCACTAGAATTCTGATGCCAAACTATTTTTTTTTAATTTTTTTTAATTAACTATTATTTAAATAAACTTATTATAACTAAAATAAAATTCATTAAAATTAAAACATTACATTAAAAAAAATACATAAATTAAAAGACATAAATAAAAATGCATAAATTAAAAGACATAATTTAAAAAACATAAATTTAACGGCGTCGGTCGATTAGTTTGGTGGTAGATATTTGGCTCGGATTCGTTCCTTTTGGGCGTTGATGATAGCGGCGTAGGTCGGATTCATCCCTCTTGTGTCGATTTGGAGAACTTTCATGCCCTCCGCAGTCTTTTGAGCTTGAATCAACCGTCTTCGCTCTCTTGCGAGAGCACTTGCATTTTGGCCTTGCGGTCTAAGTCGTATTGTTCCGCCATGAACTCTTGATAAGCCACCGGGTTAGAACCGGAGCTAGCGGTCGAGTTAGAACCAGAACGTTGACTTTTAGCAATTTGTTGCAACCCGGGTGGCCGAGGCAACTCATTATCTCCAAAATGGTCTGGTTCCTTATCGGTACCCCGAAGACGACTTCTTCGTTGCAAAGTCGATTCGGGGTTTTTCCACTTGTGCCTATCTTTCAAAAAATTCCAAGCACTCCGGTGCTTAAACTCACTGTAGAAATCGTTTTGCTCATCTAGGATATGTTTTACGAATAACATTAACATGCAGCGGAATAATAAGAACAATAATATTATTCAA
>BQNB010104610.1:0-23780 GCA_026074375.1 Tanacetum coccineum | reverse complement strand
ACCCTCTCCACACATGGAGAGGGTGTTGGAAGAATTCATTTAACACACACTCTTTAGTGTGTTTTACATATTCTCTCCATCTCTCTCTCTCTCTCTCTCTCTAACTTTCTCTCTCTAGATATTATATGTGTGAATGCTAAGAACCTATAGTCTAAAACACCACAACCTAGGAGAGATCAAGTTAGACAAAATTACCCCAATAATAATCATTCAATGTGGAATTATTCACAACAACCAAACTTCTCTCCGTGGGGAATATGTCCACCTTATATGTATCCGAATCAAATGCAACATATGCAAAATATGTTCGGGACTAACAACTTTGGACCCATGAGACATTGGGCTCCAAGTGGTTGAGTCGTTACAACATTCAAGTGGAGTTGTTCATTAACATTTCTTGGAATCCGACGAGCAAATACATTCTTAAAATCTTTTGACGGGTTTTCCAAAAGTTTTCTCCTTCAAAGCTTTCTTACTTGAAGATGTTGAAGTAAACACATTGTAAGCAAAGGTATGTCTCCTTTCCAAACTTCTTAGAATTTAGATTATGTGTTAAATGACTATATATTATTATGCTACATGGGGTATATGCTAAACAAATAAGTTTTAATTAGTAGAACATAATGGAAATAGTGTAGTCACTAGAAATGCCATTTGTTGGCTTTCTAGAATTAAGAGATTTTGTTCATTATGAACTCGTCTCTCACGTAGTTGAATTAGAATTCTCTACGTACATCTATAAAATGGAAATCTTCTATGTCCACTAGTAGCGAACTCACGTAGATGAAGAAAAGTGAGTTAGTGGGTAATCATTAACATAGAAGTAGGATTAGTTTTTCATCTTACGCCGAAAAGGCATGACATCAAAATCACTATGGATGAAACAAACTCCTTTCGACTACGATGTCTGCATCATCTATACGTCTACAATAAACTACGTCTATCAAAATCCTCTCATGAAGCGTTAACTTCATTCAATCACTCTATCGTCATATATTTATCATCTCTTAAAAATTCCAAATTGTGACAATTATTTATTTCATCCGAGATAATTAATTTACTCAATTGACAAGAAGTCAATTGAAAACGTCACTAAATCCTTGTTAAATCCTCTCTCGGCTTGACAACTTGATTATTTCGTCCGAAGTAATCAAAGTATTTTTAATTAGCGAAAAGTTAATTAAAATGTCAATTAAATTTCGTCAATCATTTCTAAACCATCTCTCGATCCAAAAATCTTGACAACTTAATTATTTCATTGGAAATTATTTAAGTTTACTTAACTTGACGAGAAGTTAATTAAAAATGTCAAGTATTTTTCTCTCGTCTTCAACCTCATTCCTTCGACGACTAGAGTATATAAAATAATATTACTAGTACCTCCCGACGTATTTTGATAATTGTATATTTATAAAACTAGTCAAAATCGAAAAACAATTTTTTTTCTCAGATAGGCGGCCCCCTTAAAATTAAGGGGACCGACCTATTAAAATCGCAAAACAGCCCACTTATTTTGCAAAACATAATACCAAACACCCATTTTCATCTTTCCCTCTCTCTGCTACTGTGTGACGAACACACACACTCAAAAACCATAAAATCCAATTCCCAAACTCAAAATTCATCCAAATTCGCAAGGGGCAAACACCTATAACGTGATTAACAACACCTATTGTAAGATTTATTATACTTATCTTTTTCAATTTCATCCAATTTTGCTTTCAATCAAAATTGGGTATTTTTCATAGTTTTCATTTTTTTTCAATTAGGTCTAGAAAATACATAACTACAATGATTCCCGTAGTCATAGGAAATCAATACATTCAACAGAATTGAGTCACAAATTTTATTTTATTTTTTGGTTTGAAAATTTTATAAACATATATACATAGTTTTCAATTTTTTTAAACTAAGAAATTTTAAAACAAAAGTCTATACATTGTTGATTCATGCCAAAAACATGTTAAAACAATCATACATTGTCTATCAAAACTTACATATCTAAATGTTTATTTTTCGAATTAGTGAATAAAAGTCTTATAAAAATAAAGGGGTGTTTGGTTCGTTCCTTAAGATCGATTTTTAGAGTCGAAATGACCATCACTATATTTTTGTCACATGTGTAAACCCGTAACTAACTTGTATAAGTCATCAAGATATATAATTCATATATATATATATATTGATACATTTTATAAAAAGTGTAAAATAAAGGGGAGTTTGGTTTAACGTTTTAAAACATAGTGTTGAGTCAAAACAAACATCATTTAACTCTCACCAAGTCAAAAAATGATGAACTAATATTTGTCAACAAAATATACAAATTAACATATATTTTTCAACAATTTTAGTCAAGTCTTGTATTGATAAGGGAATGTTTGGGTCATTTCCTAGATGTTGAAATATATAACTAATATATATTTTTCGACATCCTAGATTAAGTGAAAAATAAATTAAGGAACATATGGATTACTTCTTAGGTTTTTATTTTTAGAGTCGAAGTAATCCTTGTTCCACATTTGTTGTTTTTCAAAAACTTTATTTGTAATTTTTTTTAATTTATTTCGTTGTTGACTTGTTTAGGTGACAAACATGCCTTGAGCAACAGTTGGTGATACCTCTCTTACCCATTCTTACATTCCTAAAGTATTCCAAACACCCAATATCTCTCCCTCTATCGCTCACTTCTACAAACCTATCGAAAATCAATGTATTTATGAAGGTAGAGTTGTTGATCAACTTTACTACACATCCGATCACATCGATCGTATGATTTTTCTAATTGAGCGTACTTAATTGCCTCTACAAAAACAATGAGCCAATTGTCCCTCGTTTCTCCCTAGACTTTATAGTCAATCACTATTCAAAATGATAGACTTCGACGGCATTCATGATCATCCTTCAGGATTCAAAATGAATTCATCACTCTTTCTCTTTAACAATTCGGTCAAATCCTCAAAATCTCATTCACTGGTCAAGCCGTATTCACAAACGAATGGGATCTTGATGCTCTTGCATACTCCCAAGACACTGAAGGACCATATCATACCGGCCTCCCTACTCCTGAAGAAATTCATCAATTTCTTTAATTTCAACGCACTGACTCAACCGGCATAATCAAAAACAAAAACGTTATTCTTTCTTCAAGTCAAGTTTTGACCAAAGAGCTTAGACAAGACTTGAAAAGATGGAACGAACTCATTTATGAAAATGTGTTCGGACTAGGAGGACACCGACCATCTCCCGCTATGCCTGCTCCTAATTATATGTATTCTAGCCGAGCCAACAAATATCTTGCCTATTTTATCTTTGTCAAAGAATTGAGAGTGCACGAGAAAACTCATAAAGCCCATCTTCTTATGGTAATGTTCCCTGACACGTCTCTTTCGACATGTTATAGAACTTTACCCTCATCTTGACAATGGCATCTACGATGTCGTTGAACGAGTCATGCGTCCACTTGCTCTAAGACAAACCCGTCGACCCTGAAGTGATCGTGGTAAAGCCCGTCACTCTGTCTCTTCAACCTCCGCCCATCATAGCCTTAGATCTTCGTCTCACCAAGAGTGAGCTGAGGATATGGTGCTTCTTCGTGCAGTATCCAATTCTCCTACAACATAATCAAACTCTCTCAAACTCTTCGATCACCAACCTCATCTACATCACCATCAACAAATGGTTACTTGAACTCACCAACATCCCCTCCTCCATGAGTTCCTCCACCTCCTCCAACTCAACAAAATGCATCAATAGACATCACTCTCACCCTTTCACTAATTACCCCACTTGATGTCTAATTTGCTACTCCATCACCCTCTCCACCTATCTTTGGTCATCCCATTCCTTGGAGCCTTCTTGAGGCACATGGAGACTCATGTTTGTGTTGCATTCATAACAGTATTCTTATCTCTGGATTGCGAGATGAACTCCAATGCATGTTTTCTCACATTGACGACATGCTTTTACAACCTCCACCACCCAACTCACCACCACCACCATCACATTCACCAAACTAAACATACTCCATGTTTAGCCATTTTCAAATAATTGTCAACCAAACCTTTTGCAAGCAAGTCCTATGGAATTCTAGGATGATAGGATCCTTATGTAGTTTAATTCTATGTAATGTTGTCACTATATGCTTTAAGATATTATATTCTAATTAGTGTATGCATGAATGTGTATTATACACAATTATTAAGTTTGATGAATGAACTTTAGTCTTCATGTTTTAATTAAACACTTGTTTTCTTGTTGGTTCTTAAAAAAAGATTTAAAAAAAATTAAAAAAAAAAAAATTTTCATATCCATAAAAGTTACGCCAGTTGATATATATATTTGTGTGATTGATTAGCTACACAAATAACTTAACACTTGATTAAGCATAATCAACATGTTTAAATATTTATTTTCCTTTTTGCACTTGTTAATAAATAGTATTCTTGTTACTTCTAACTTGTTTTTGTCAAGCAAAGTTACCATAGCCACGATTTCCTTGGTGCCCTCGAACGAGGGGGACTACACATCAAGGGGGAGCAGTTATTCCGTCAGTCTTAACTACATCATCAGGCGAAGCCTTTTTGGTTCTACAAAAAGAGTGATAACAGAGAATAAACACACTAAATACTTGAGTTAAAAACTATCTTTTATTTAATGACTTAGATTTTGTAAACATCAAAAAGGGGGATTGTTCTATAGAAATAATGCCTAAAACCTAATAATATTTTTCGATCGCTTTCTACGTTTTGAAAATCACAAAATGTACGAAACAATAATAAAAAATTAATTGTAAAACAAGTAATTAGTAGTAATTTTTCATTTTGAAAATTATATCACTTAAAGGTAAATAACACAAATTGAATTTCATGATGTATTTTTATGATCAAAATGATTTTTTTAAACTCACACTTTTTATAAAAATGACAAAAACATTTTTATAACTTCTACAAAATATTTTTAGATTTAAAAGAAATGTTTTATTCAAATAAATATTTTAAATTCAAATTTTCTACCTAAAAACGGCTAGAAATGTTCCAGAAAACACCTCCCCCAGAAAAGACAAAAAAGGGAGCGTCAGGCTTGGGCGGCCCCCTTAATTTTAAAGGGATCGACACCCTAATTAAGGGGACTGGCCACATGTCTTTTTGTCACAGCTTGCCTATAAATACTGGACTATTCCCCACTGATTTCTTACCTTTTGCACACACTTTCTTTCTGTTCTAAATACAAAAAAGAAGCATTTATACACTCTTTCCTCCTTTGATCATTATCATAAAGCTTTTGTTTCCAAGTGATCCAAGCTTAATTCCTCAAGTGCAAGAAAAGAATACTTCTTATCATCAAATCCAAAAAGATGTTAACCGTATATGTTGGTATAAGTTGTGTAGTTGTGTATAACTTGATAAATCCATTTGTTGTATATTGTGAAGGTGTGTATCGTTGTTGTGTACAATAAGAGTAGAATTGTTGTTGATCATTGTAAGTAATAGTTAGATCGTGTGATCTTAGTAAGTAGTGATAGATTGGTGGATCGTAGTAGATGTCTCTGTGAAGTGAAGGTTGTGAAGTCGTAGAAGTGAAGAGAAGTTTGTGAGTAAAGAGAAGTTGTGTAGTAGGGAACCCAAGTTCTGGATTTGTCGTGAAGTGCGGTTTGTGTTTTTGATAATAGATTCTATGCTAGGATAAAACTCGACATTTCGCTTAAGTGTCAAAAATTTGTGTAAGCTAAGTCGTGTACGGGTTTCTCCGCCTAAAGGCGGAGTTTTGTTTGAACATAGTTAAGATAACTCTCGATTTGGATGCTCGAGGGCAGTCAGTAGTAGGGCGAAGAGGGCCTTCGTTACCGAGAACCACTATAAAATCCCTTGTGTTGTGGTTTGATCTTCTAACTCTTACTCTTGTCTTTCATATTTACTAGCCCTTTAACTTACATACTTGTATTGTTCATATGTGCACATATCGAGATCACACAAAGTCGAATCCTAAATTTTATGAAACAAGTATAACAATAATTTAAAAAGCGCAAAACTATTCAACCCTCGTATCTAGAGTTTTCCCCACGTAATATCTTTTATTGAGTAACTCCTCACACAGTGAAAGTTTCTTTTGCAAGGTTTACAATCCCGAGTCCTTCAAATGAAAATAAAATCTTGAAGAAAAACCGTTTCAGAAGGTAGTTATCGGTATTTTTAGTACTCTTATGTTTTAGAATTTCATGGGTGTTATTAAGGTTTTGATAGTTAACAAGTGTTTTAAAAATAGCGCTTTAAATTAAGAATTACATTGAAACTGCTTATTACATAAATATGAATTAATGACATTGTTGATTTGGTTATTTAAGTTGTTATCATAATTAAACAAATAGTTATAACGGTTTGGGAGGTGGTTTTGCTGTTTGGGGTTTGTTATCTTGATACGCATTGGTTATTTTTAGATTATTTCATTTTAGAACTTACTTGCAGTATTTCTTTGTTGAATATACAGCCTCCTGCCCGTGGGAATATAAGCCTGGAGCAGTAAACTTGAGCAAGTAAATCAAAGAAAAAGTGAGGTCAAGTGCCCTCACACACTCAATTTATTACATATTTCATACCATTTTTATGTTTTTAAGATAAGTTATAAAACTGAGACCATTATTCTTATTTTAGAGTAGATCGATTATGGAAGTGAGGAAGCCCCGGTATAAGCATGTTATTTAGCTTGAAAAAGAGCAGTTTTCTATGAAGGTTAAACTCTACCAATCAGGTATTACTCGGCATCGAAGCAAGTTACGTTTACTTATAATATGTAATGCGTTGTATATTTTAATTCTAATTATAATATGTAATGCGTTGTATATTTTAATTCTAATATGTAATAAAACAGTTTAGCTGAAACTCATGAACGGGCAAAACATATCACACGATGGGACTCCATATAGTCACTGACTCACTGAAAGCAATCTTGAATGTCTAGTATTCTATGCAACAAAATAAACTCATATAATCACATAATAGGTGAAAATATATTTGATAAAATGATTGTAGATGTATCCAACTTGCTTAGTTTGTTTTATTAAGAAGTCTTAATAAAATACGTAAAATAATAGTCAAATAAATTTGAAAATCAATTGATGTGTCACTTGCTAAAGCGTTTTTGCAACACATCGAGAGTTTTAAGCATTTTAAAGTTCATCAATCGTCAATTCATATCCTGGAACAAGTTATGATTCATATAGAATCGCACATCATTCTTTCTAGTGGTCACAAGCTTGATCTCTATAGAATCGCGCACATCACCTAACCAGAAGCTTGTTTGATGTTGCTCAAGTAAGGATTCCATCTTTACTGTGAATACTTAAGTATCACTCCAGAGTTCTGGCAAAAACACAAGAGAGATAATGCTAGGACTCTGTATATATTACCTTGAGTTACTCACATTCGTGTAGACTTAGCAAGCATAATTTTGACAAGTGTCCTAATAAGATTTATGGATGATCTCTTGTGACTTTAGACTACCAATATGCAACTTTGGTTTAGGTGATCGAAGGCATGGAGCAGACTGCCACCTTTCAATACAACTACTCGGAGTGAGAAAGTTTGAATACAGAAATGCGTGTAATCTCCATGAGAAATGAAATAGAAATCTTTTGAGAGATTCTGAGTGGCTAGGGAGGGTTGTGCATTGCATCACTGGGTCCATGATGTTAGTCTTCAATGTCAGCAATCATCTTTGTGATTCTTGACAGCAGATGTATTGACCCGGTTTTTGCCTAAGTGTAAGGAGGGCTTCTTTCTTTTCACCCTTTATCTTAACTTTTCTTTTTAATTCTTCAACCCCTTCAGCGCTTACTAAGACTTCATAACTAGTACCTTATTGGGTTTTTTCTAGTACTAGCTCCATCTCAGTCGGCACTCTTCCCATATTCTCACTTTTACTCCTTTTTTCATACCTAAGGACTACTACACTGTCTAGTAGAATATACCTGGGTAGATCCCTCTGGTTCTGGCTGGATCATGGGAATGAAGACCTAAACTTAACCACCTTATAACTCCAACGCAGTAATTTAAATGGTCGGTCTTTGGTATTTCTACATTTCAGCCAATTACGTAACCATTTTCTCTCCCTTTATATGTGCATCGATTAATCGAAAGAGTTTAGCATAAATGTGGGAAAGCGTACACTTGAGATCTCAAAATCCACATAATTATGGCCATATTTTTTAACACATTTCACCCCTTATCAAATATTACATTCTCTTGATATTTTGGATATCAATTGATTTAAATATAACCTGCTTCAGGAAAAGTTACGTTTACTTATAATATGTAATGCGTTGTATATTTTAATTCATGTAATAAAACGGTTTAGCTAAAACTCATGAACGGGCAAAACATATCACACGATGGGACTCCATATAGTCATTGACTCACTGAAAGCAATCTTGAATGTCTGGTATTCTATGCAACAAAATAAACTCATACAATCATATAATAGGTGAAAATATATTTGATAAAATGATTGTAGATGTATCCAACTTGCTTAGTTTGTTTTATTGAGAAGTCTTAATAAAATACGTAAAATAATAGTAAAATAAGTGTGTTGTGCCTAACCCTCATCGTTAATAGATCGTTATTTTGTAGCAAGGATGGTGAACATTTCAAACCTACATTTGTAGTAAAAACTAAAAAAGATACGCATATAATATATTTGAAGGTTACCCAACCCGACCTGTTATTTCCGCACTTAAAGTTATTCATTTTGACCTTTAAACCTACCTGCCTGACTCGTTCTACCACATCTAATTTTTATGATACTCATTGACGAAAGAGCTTACCTTGCCTGATATGCAAATTGTAACGTGGTTTAATAATGCAGATGCTCCAGAAGTATGTGTGGTAATACGAGAGCATATTCTCATCTCCAACCTCTTTACGTGTTTATGGTTTAATGAAGTTGCTTATCTAAACTGCTGATATGATTTATTTGAAAGAAAAATGAGTACGTTTGAATATAGAGGCTATATGTGGAAACACATAGAATCATATTGCATATGCCTCAACGTTTGCAAATGTGGCTGGTGTGCAAGCTATTAATAATACTACATCAGATAAATGCTACTATTGTTACTGTAGGTATACTTTGGAGTTTATCTTTAATATATTTAGTTGTATATGAAGTTACTGAGATGGGTGATGATTCAGACTTTAAAGATATAGTAGCACTACCTAGAGGAGGAAGCAAAGGGTGGTAGGGAACCTGTAGCAGCTAAGCCTCCAGCAGGAGCGACAAAGAAAAGAGGGACAGCTGCTGGTGTAGCATTTCAGAAAGCAGGCGGTGGGAAAAATCTGATTACGAAACTCTCTAAGCCAGCAGGATTACTAGGTGAGCAATAATCTCCTTTTTATTATTAAAATTCTGAATTCCAAAAACTAACATCCTATGATCTATTTTAGTAGCATCAAATAATTTATTTTTTGGCATGATTGAAAGATGGTACTATGTTTTTTTATCAATCTTAGTTTTGAGTTCAACTTCAAATGATTTTACCTTTTTCAACATTTTACTGTTATTTTGAATGTTGTATTGCTATTTGTGATGGGTTTCTGCACTTGTGTGATGCTGGTATTTGGCATGTTTGCATATGAGTTTAGTAATGCCTATTGTTTAGGATCTAAATGGAACATATTAAGCCTCATGTTAGTGAAAACTACATATTGTAATTCATTTTCGTTTGTTAATTTTAATAGCTATAATTCTTATATAACTTTAACACATGATAACACACACCGATCGTCATAAACCAACTAAGCATGATGGGTATATGGAATAATCTTAATGCTTCTTTTGTTGCTAAGGTGTTCATTTTTTATTTATAATCAATTGATACCTTACTGTATGACTATATATAGAATGTGCACTTATTTTCTTTGTAACTAATGAATACTTTTTGTAAATATGTAACCCTTATTTCCTTTGGCATCCATACATATCCTGATCAATTAGATTTAGATTTGTTGGGTGTGCAAACCCAATCCCACATCGGTAGAATCATAATCTCAAAGTTAACATATAAGTTTGATGGGCTACTCCTTCTATCACCAATTGGTTTTAGAATGGAACCTCAGTTGGGCTTATATGCTATACTTGGTGAGATACTGGGCCTAGGATCTCTTATAATAAATTGTTATATAAATTAGTATTCATATTAGATTGTTTAGGGGGTTTAGTAAGTTTAGCCCAAATAGGATTTATAAGTCGGTTCATGAAACTCTATATATACAAGATGATGTCTTTAGATTAGGGCATTCAAAGAAGAGTCGACTATTCTCCTTGTAGCAGTTTGGTTTCAAATTGGTTTAGAGTTGGTTTACTTCCCCTCTCATCTCTACAATAAAGAGGCGAGGGGGAGGGGTCGTTGTACATCATTCTTTTCTTGCTTAATCAATAAACGTTTGGTTAGGGTTATATTCTTGTGCATCTTTCAGTCACAGAAACTAATACACAATGATACACTCATGAAACTCAATCGATATTTTACAGGGGGTGATTAATTATGGTAATTACAGTTTCTTTCTATTCTGGCAAGGATGATATAGTGAGATTAATTTTTTCTAGAAGATACGGCACAGGGCTCAGCAATTTTTAGTTCATTAATACTTATCATATTGATGGTACATGATATACACATACTAACACTCACACATTGATATGCGACTATATTCAGTAGAGAACTGTGGACTAGGTATTCAACCGATCTGTGGGTAACTTCGAAGTGTGTATTTGTTGGTGACTGCACACTTGGCAAGGTATAGTGAGAGGATGGACTCACTACAGTAGACACAGAGCGAGATATGACGATCTCAGCGGTTGGAGCTATGATGATAATAACACATTGATGGAGCGGTCTACTAGATCTGTGATGTACAGGGACATATGGGTGTCGCACTTGACATGGGAGGGCACATTTGGGATAGTGCGAACACGCGTGGAAGAGAGAGCTGTAGGAATGTAAGCTGCACATGTGGGGGAGTACAGAGGGAGACTCTATTAGACAGTGCGATGATAGGTACTTAAGAGGTGTGAAGATATTGAGTCTTTGATGCACAAGACGAATTCGATAGTAAAATAATTGGATGACACATATTGTCTGTGTAATGTATCACACATGTACGTTTTGTACATCTGTTATAAGAATGTGTTGGATGCTCACATCATATCGGTGTTCTGCGGGGAGGCCGTTGGAGAGCAAGGGGTGAGTGTTATTCACATCTGTGTTATGTATAGATAGACGGTCTGCGGTGATGACATAGGTGAAGGAAACACACAGAGAGATGTAAGAGAGAGATTACGATCAACACGGGTTACGTTACACAACTAACTTTGTGCACATAACTTGTTCAGAGAGACTTAGGGCGTGATATAGTCGAGTTAATCGACACGGAGTCACAGGGACACAGGGGACACAGAAGAGGGGGGGGATTTGGGGTGGATTTGGGGTTAGGAGGTGTTGATTGGGCTATTAAGGTTAGGTGGTATTGTGTGTGTTGGGGAGTACGGTGGGGAGGGGGGTTAGTTGGTTGTATGGGGTGTTTTGTGGGTTAAAGTTGTAAGGGGGATTTAATGTATGTGAAGGTTATTTGTTGGTGGGTGGTGGGGGGGGGGGGGGATTTACAATTGAAATATGAGGGTGTTGATTGTTGAGATTTGGGTTATGTTTTGGGGGGGTGGGAGTAGAAGGATAGATAACTTGGGGGGGGTGTTTGGTTTAGATTGGGGGGAGGTGTGGAGTTTAGGGGTTGGGAGGGGAGTGGTGAGAAATGTGGGGGGTGATTGATGGGGTGGAATGGGGGGGGGGGGGTGGGTGGTGAAAGAGGGGTTAAAAGGGTGGGTAGGGTTTTGGTGTGGAAAAGGTTTAAGGGTTAAGTTGTGTTGAGGGGTTTATTGAGGGGTGGGTAAGATGGTTTTGGTAGGATGGTGGTTTTTGGGGGGTTAGTGGTGTGTTGGGTGGGTGGAAATGGGGGGGGGGGGGGGGGGGGTGGGGTGGTGGGGGGGGGGGGTTTAAATTGAAATATTAGGGTGTTGATGTTTAGATTTGGGTTTATGTGTTGTGGGTGGGGGAGGTAGAAGGAGTGTGATATTGGGGGTGTGTTGGGGTTAAGATGAGGGGAGGTGTGGGGTGTATTGGTGTGTTTGGGAGGTTGGTATAAATGTTTGTTTGGGGGTGATGTTTGGTGGTTGATGTGGTTGGGTTTGTGGGGTGGGTTGGGTTTAGGTTGGGAATTGGGTGTGAAATATGTGGATAGGTGTTGAGGGATGGTTTTGAGTGTTGTATTGGTTTGGTGGGAGGGTGTGGTGGATGGATTTGTTGTGGAGTAGTGTAGAATGGTGATGGTGTGGGTGGTATTTGGGGGAGGAGTGGGGGGTTATGTAAAGAGATGAGAGTATTTTATGTGAGTGGGTGGGGAGGGGTAAGATGGATGGAGGGGAGGGTATTATAGTTTAGTGGGGTGGTGGTTATATTCTTGTGGATCTTTTTCTTTTCTGTCAAAATTATTTATGGGGTGTGTTCGGATGGAACCTCAGTTGGGCTTATATGTTAGACTTGGTGAGATGTTAGGCCTAAGATATCTAACAAGTGGTATCAAGAGCTCAAGTTCGCGGGTTCTATGGTTAACTAGGATCGATCAAGAAAAGGACTTTGTCATTTGGTTTTTTCTCGAAGGGACAAGAGGTATCTATTCTATTTGGGCTACCAGGTTCTCGACAACAAAATTTTTGGCATTCAGGTTCGTAAACGACAAGGTTGCAGCAGGCGGCTATCGACAGTAAAGGGTTTCTTGAGTTCTTCGATTGTCTGGATCCGCAACAAGGTGTAGAAGACTTAAGGGAGTTATTGCACAAGGTACTTTGTTTGATTCAGTGTTGTGAGGTTTATATCACAAGGTTATCAGAATAAACAAAGGGTCAGAGAATAAGTCCAAGACTTGTTGAGGTTGCAAGGTTTCTTAGGTTACAAGAAATTGTTTTGCAAAATTAAAAGTACGATAAGGGTTACTTCAAAAAGCGTCGGGTACTTTCTTAAATCAAAGGTTGTTTATTTGATTGGATGGTCTGATTTCCAAGGTTTAATCGATTTTGATTAAGAATGGGTTTTGTTTTTTGAAGGGTTTCTTGGTTTGATCGATATCTAAGAAGGTTTATTCTTAGGGTTATATCGATAAAGTAAGGGTTTTTACAAACGAGTTACTTTGCTAGATCGTGTTTTGTGTAGGTAAAGTCATAAAAAGTTAAACGGCTAGCAAAGAGTTAAAGAATGGCTAGTATGAATACTAGGTTAAACATCGAAAAGCTCGATGGGAATATTGTACAAAAGCATGGAGGTTTAAAACAAGTTGGGTTTAAGCAACTTGGTCCTAGTGTTGAAACAGGAGTCCATGGAGTACATGATGAAAAACGTGTTTGGTTTGAGGTGGAACTGCAAGGAGCTCAAGGGGAGCGTGAAACTGAGGTTTTTCAGGTTAGTAACGAAATACTACAGTGGTTCAAAGACGGTTAGAGGAAAAGCAACCTGAAGAGAAGACAAACACGGACTGCTTGGTAAATGAGCATGAAAAGTAATATCAGACTAGGTGAAAGATCAAGACGGGAAATGTTCTTGATTCTTGTAATAAGTGGTCTACACAACAATGTATGAAGAGTATGGTCGCCAAACATTTGGGTGTTGCAGGGATACATTAGCAGAATGGGTTGGTTGATGAGACAAACGTGACACTCTTTGCTAAGGTACGCTATTTTCTAATTCAATATGGTTTGTCTAAGGTGTTTTGGGCAGAGGATACAACTAGGTCTACATATCTAGTGAATAGGTTACCATCATCAGTGATTGGATTCAAGAAGCCTATGAATATGTTGGGGTTTTTTAGTTGGCTTGCTAGTATTAAGCAAGGGATGCTTGAACCGGTTAAGGTCAGGTGTATATTCCTAGGATACTACAAAAGTATAGTAGGTAATAAGCTTTGGAGGTTAGATGACGTTACTTCAAAGGTAGTGCTTTACATGAATATAGGTTTTAATAATAGTGGGGAATACAAGAAAACTTTCATTGGTTCTGGTGTAGGTACGGGTTCAATGCAGGTGTTGCAAGGAGATGAGTTTGAGGTGGAACCACAGGACGATCATACATTTGAGGTGGAACCTCATAGGAATGTTGATCATGTAGTTGGTTCACAAGAAGTACAAACTCAGGATTTGATATACTATCATCCAGCAGGTGATAGGGAGCAACACTCAGTATGAGAACTATTCAGTATAGAGAAGACAGTAATGAGGCTGCTTTTGAAGTTGCTGCAGTGGAGAAGATATATGCACATGAGTCATTGACTTTCAATAATACAGTTGCTTGTGAGGTGATTTCCAAGTGGAAGGCTGGATTGAAAGATGATATGGATGCTCGATCAGATGTGTATGTGCTCAACAACGGTTGCAAGAAATGCAGTGACGACAGTGATTGTAATTACTGGGAGTCTACACCAGGTATGTTCATACATCTATTTCTCTATATAGATGGTATGGTTTTTTCTTGCGGATGCAAGGCTGAGATCTGGATTACCAAGGGTTTGCTAGTTAAAGCAAAGGGAAATATACTTGGTTTGGAGATCATCAGGGATTAGAGTGGTAATACTCTAAGGGTGTCACAGTCTAGGATTCACAATGAAAAGTTGGTACGGACTTTGTTGAAGGGGCACTTCATACTGTCGTTGGAGGGTAGTCTATCAGGGGACTGTGATGTGGAAAAGAATGGTAAGTGGTCATGTATATATGCAGTTGGAAGCCAGGACTATCAGATGGTCTGCACAAGACTTGACATAGCATCTGCAGATGTGGGTATGTTGGATAAGTTTGATCGTGGATTACAGACAGACGTACAGGTTTTTGTGGATTTTGACTACGCCATGGGTAGATCAATCACAAGGTACGGGTTTATGATACAAGGATGTGCAGGAAGCTGAGAAGCTATGATAATGTACATGATGACTTTGTCAACAACTGAAGCGGCATACATGACACTTACGGAGGCTGCAAAGGAGGCTATTTGGCTAAAGGGACTCGCAATAGAGTCAGGATTCGAGCTAAAGATAGTAGCGAGTATTGCTACAGGTGCATTGTCAAAGGCTATCCCTGGTTCGAGGTTCCAGCACTAGTTGAAGCTGCTGCGTATCGAAGATTTCTAATATGATACTAATTTATATAACAAGATTCTTTATTAAAGTGTTCATAGGTGTAACACAACATAAACAAATCCAAAGTATGACGTGTGATGATTAGTATGGAGAAGTTGAGATGGAAAAGTATCATCCCTTTGTCCACCTGATGTGGAGCGTGTATATTCGTTCCTTGAGCTAAAAAGTCACAAGAAACGAAGACCGTAGGAAATTTTGAGGTAATGCATATTTTAATGAATGGTAAAATGATAGCACATTAAAAGGCTCTTTACCAATCAAATTCGTTTATAACTTTCATTTTTATTAAGTTATAATGTTGTTTTTTTCACTCTTAATAGCATCCTTTATAAGGCTTTACGCCTAGGTATCGCTTACTACTCAATATATGTTTTTGCATTTGATTGTTTTTGTGGTCGTTTCATGTATGCAGAATGCTTACAAGCTCCTGGAAGGCTGTATGTATTTGATAAGAGATGCAGAAAAATTAATCTCAGGCTTGCTATCAAAAAGGTACATTAACGTCTGCATTTATTTTGTACCAAAAAGGCTTAACTTAGTAGTGCTTGCTTCTTATGTTCTTAGATTAATCACATATTTCTTTCGCACATCTGCTCTGAAACTACTGGTGGACTATCAGGTTTGTGCTTCTTTATAAATTATAAATGTATATCAGACATTACTCTAATTGGAATATCTTAATCCTAGCATTGATTATTTTATAGGTCTTTTATTAACATTGGTTTACAGTAATGAAGAAGGGGTATGTGTAAGTACTACTACGACGATAGCATGGATTTTTATTTTAAATGTATAAGATTAACAATAGAATCGTTAACATGGATTTTTGTTTGATATTTGAAGGTAAATGTATGGAGACCCTCAGATTTTTAGTACCTGCCACTACTACAAAATAAGGCTAAGCCAACACTTTTGAAGCAACACTTGTAAAATGTGTTGCTTTTCTGATAATATTGGTGGTAATGCAACATTCTTCAAATAAGTGTTGCATTTAAATATCTAATGCAACGTTTTTTTCAAAGTGTTGTAAATTTTATATGTTAGTGCAACACTTTTCATTTGTGTTGCATATATAAAGACATAAAGGCAACATTTAGTATAAAGTGTTGCAAACTTTGTAACAATATGAAACACTTTCTAAAACATGTACATACTACATAAACATATAGCGGAACCTCGAATGACACAAAATTTAATTTGCTAGCAGTAGATAGTTGTTGTCTTGTTGAAATACTTCTTAATTGTGCCATTCAATTTATATTTAATTTTGCTTTGTTTCGTAATCTTCTCTAATGTGGTTGTAAATTTATATCCTAGATGATTGCAACAACATATGTGAAAAAGGTGCCATATTATCTTGCATTCCCTCTAAGTTTCAAATTTAATGATAAGATCCTAAACACTACCTTACGTGGTCTAAATTTTTTGGCGCTACATTCTACAAATGTTCCCGCTATATTCCCAATTTATTAAAATACAAATTTGATACAACCACATTGAGTTATATACGATAGCTATAATTAAAAAGGGTATATCCTTATATATAGTTTATACATATTATATTATATTATAAATCTATACAATTACCAAGATAACCGCCCGTAAAACGTCGGGTCGACCCGACTCTAAACCCACCCGCTCGACCCCGAAACCACCCTCACACAACCCGCCTCGTTTATTCGACCCGCAACCCGCCCGCCTGACCTGAAAACCACCCGCACCGTGACGGTATTTACGAAATAGCCCCTAGGGTACGGAATAGCCCCTCACACTATGTGTCAAATTATAAAAACAACCCTCATTTTAAAAAACTTACAAAATACCCCCTCCCGCACTAACAGCTGTTAAGTAACGACCGTTAGTTTATTTTTTTTATGATTTACAAAAATAGTCCCTAGGGTCGGTCGTTACTTAACGACCGTTAATTTATTTATTTTAGCAATTTACAAAATAGTCATCGGGATTATTGGTTCGTTGCAGCGTTAGTCCCTCGCGCCCTGCGGCGAAGCGCGGGTAACCCACCTCGTTTAATACTCAGGTAAAACTCTCAAAGAAAAAATAAAAATATCATAGAAAGTGTAAGTCAAATCGTATGTTTTGGATCAAACATAAACTGCAATGCTAACTTTCTTCACATCGAGTGCTGATTCCATTACCGGTCATGAATGTCCAAAATTGGTTCAGATGCTCAAAACACCCGATCCCCAACAAATCCCAACACATATATTGGCAATCGAAGGACACAATCAGACATTCCAATTTCATTGCAATACCTCAAGAAAAACAAGAGTAGTTGATTTCACTATCGATGATGTGTTAGATAAAACTACAGACTCTGACAGAATAAGTGAAATGCCAAAAGACCTCATAGCTTAGATACCTTAGGTTTATATTTACTGCTTTTAAAGAAATGCAAGTCCTGGCTAATTTTTAACACATGTTAACTATTCTATAGTGTCAGGCACACCGCAATCATCACAATCATCAAAGGTCGAAGATACAGGAAAAACAATGCTCAGAGGTGAAACCACCAGATCTACAATGTTAGCTTCACATCTTCAGCAGTCGCATTAAGGAGATTTTTTCTTGAAACTCTTTACTCCTTCACCCGTAGCAAGTACTCATTTCTATTTAGTTACCTGTCAAAATACACGAGCATCTGGTCCTTAATCAAGGTAGACTTGGTAGCCAGTGCAAGTTCATCAAGACGCACTAACCTAGCTGTCGTTTTGATTTATCGGTTATGTGTGTTTTTGAGGGGTGTTAAAAATGTATAAGTGTATGACTCTAGATCGAGCTCCCTTAAATAACAAAAAGAATGGTAGATTTAGAGGACTGAAGGAAAAGCAAGCAATCAAGCATATCATAATGAGAATGTGAAAATTGAATAGCCGGCTTATGTGTATTCCAAGAATGCATGCAAAGAGAATATCATAATTAGGATTTTGGGCTTGGTGCATAAATTTAATGGGCTTTTTATTTACATAAATCTAATGACCTTGGTGCATAGACTTGAGACATAAACTTACAGACGAACTAATTAAATAGTTACCGCTATTAAAAAAAGCATCAACATTAAATTTCAAAAATACTAAGACATATATTTACAGCTAGGGGTGAAAACGAGCGAAGTCGCTCGTGAAAAGCTTGGGGTCGGACCGGTAAAAAGCTTAAACGAGTCGAGCCTAAACGAGCTCGAGCCTAAATGGGAGCTCATTTAATAATCGATTCGGAGCTCGAGCTTTATATACAAAGCTCGAATAAGCTCACAAGCATAAACAAGCTCTAGTAAACGAGCTCAAAACAAATAAATGAGCTCTAGATAAACGAGCCCGAACAAGTAAGCTCAAGAACCCAAACTTTGTTTTATTATAAACGCATCATAAACGAGCTTAGCCCGAATCAAGCTCGAGATTTATATATCATACCACGAGTCGAGCTCGATCTCAAATCTTAAGGCTTGAAACGATCTGAGCTCGAGCTCGAGCTTTCTAAAATTTTAAACGAGCCGAGCTCGAGCACTGACAGACTCAGGCTCAGGCTCTGGCTCGGATCGGCTCGTTTCCACCCCTATTTACAGCTAACACAAGAAAGGCGATCTCAAGTAAAAAAAACTTTAATTTTAATGCGTGCAATACGATCGAATACAGATGCTCCGGTATAATGCACGGGCTAAAATCCTAGTAAAAAACATTTACGGAAGAGTACAATTTCCTAGAATTATTTATATTTAATTAAAATTAAAAATAAAATACCCTTAGCCATAACCGTGATCTGATTGACCAATTCCCAAAAATCTCTCCCCCTCGTTCGATCAAATTCGTCATGAAAAAAACCGTAAACTTGCACTGTGTCACAGGTGGCCTCTCTCTCAACGTGCAAAATCTTGGCCGCCATCGCAGGTATTTTTTTTTATTTTTTTTGCATCAGCAAAAGCTAGTTCAGTTCTATATAGTTATAAATGATTCGTCATGATGTATTAAGGATATGTCGATATTCGTCATGATTATTAAGGATATGATGATATTTTTGCATATCCAATTATCCAACAAAAAAAATTAGCCACTCAAGCCAATGATCGATAAAGATAAAACCTCTTACACAATCTAATTACATTTTTCATCTAACATCACAACAATAAGGAATTGGATGTATGTACATAGACAATATTTTAGTCTAAAACTGGATTTATCGACTTCCTTATTGCCTGCCCTTCGAGCAATAAAGAATTGTTTAGTAAATTCTTAACTAGTAGTATTTGTTTATCATTTTGACCTTTGATATGTGTACATTCAATTAATGTACATACTGAAGCTTTATGTCATCGCAATGGGTCTACGGATGTTTAAAAAAAGATGCATACTGATGGTCCAAAAAGTTCATTGGAAATGGACTTTGTAATTGTTTGGTTGGTGAGTTGTGTTTTTTATATACTTTCTTGCCATGATTTATATGAAATATGATACATACTGTATATGATAAGGAAGCACCTAGCTTAACTCATATGTTTGAGTGAACATGCCAAAGGAAAGGACATGTATATGTTGCTACACATTCTGAACAACATGGACTAACATAAGGTATATATATTTAAATTATAGGAAAATCATCCTTGCTGAGGACAACACAGTTGATAGGCGCAGCAAGGTTTGATTTGTATTTTTTCAGTGCAGCAAGTGCCTGGACTATATTTTCCCTTATTTATATACTAACGATCATACACGTATTCTTTGCCACGTTTCTGTAACCATTTCTGCACCCACCTTAAGTTTTGTTGACAGCATATCCCTTCAATTATGCCATTAATTACTTGTAGATTCTGTAAAAACCTACTGTGCACAATAATGAAGGAAGAAATGCAGAATTACAAGAATTTAAATGATGGAAGTGCTTTAGATTTTGTTTATTCAGTATTCTTTAGTGGTAGATGTATGAGTAAGTTTTTAAATAAAGTGAATTGGTGAACGAGACATTATTGGTTATGTTTCCAGGGATCGAGCTAAGGGTCACTAAAGAGATGAAAAATGTTGATTAAGATTGCAAAACAGACTGAGAGGATCATGAATAGAAGATCGCTTGAGCTCGATGTAGATCAGAAAGAAATAAAATAGAAGCAATGTTGAAAAGAACTTGATGACCACGAGAAAGGGACGGGTTACTGTTTGTAAAAGGGGGGGTGGGATAAGATGCGGTTGCAAATGCATATATTAAAATCACCAGACTGGAGTTGCAGACTGTTCTGAACAGTAATTATGGTTTGGTAAAGGTTGTATTTGCTGCTATTGTATTCTAATAATACATATTTAAAATAATTAGTATTATAATGTAACTATGTAGTTTAGTTTGACCTAAGGATTAGATGTGGGCAATTTTGATACTAGTCTATAAATTTTGCTTAATTATTGATGTTTAGGTCGAATTTATAGTTTCGTTTTTGGGACGGGAGTATATTATGAATTTAGACCTATTTTAAATATTGTTGTAATTGAGAGTATGATACATTAGCGGATTATTACATGGTGGATCGATGATGTGTTAGATAAAACTACAGACTCTGACAGAATAAGTGAAATGCCAAAAGACCTCATAGCTTAGATACCTTAGCTACTCAAATTACGACATCACAAAGGTTAAATTTAGTAAACTGAATTAATTTATGTGACGAGGAGGATTAGATCAACAAATCAATTTTATTTTTCCATGTAATATAGTAACTGGGCTCGGCAAAAACACAAACTTGCATCTCCCCACTTATGTGTACACACAACTAGAGTATTAATGAGCATGTCACCAAACCCAAGCCCGATCCAATTTGACATGAACTTGTTTTGACGAGTTACACACCGTGTTTGTTTCTCTAAGGCTCAACCCACTTGACCCGAATCTGCTCCAACCTATTACATAATCAAACCCATCCTCCTCATTATCTCTATCCTTTAACAATCAAAAGGTGTCAAGTATGATATTGGGAAAACATGATCATTTCTTCACTCTCTAGTGTAATATGGTTTATATTGTTGCATTTATAAACAATAATACAAGCACATTTTTTACATTTTTAATCCTTATGATAATATGTTTCAACAATAAATCTTGATTTGTTCTTTGAATTTTCACATATGGTGTTGCTATAAGGTCTAACGATTCTTTTTTGTGTAGCGGTAAATCTATACGAGTTAATGGCAGCTAGACTTTTTATTCCATAGTATGAAGAAATAAATAACTATATGTCATCTTCAAGCTGAGTGGAGATTTGCAAAGAAGATGTCAAAGATTTCTAGAATCGGAATTAGATAAATTTTCTTTTTATCTAACGATGTATGTTAGCTGTTTTAGATTGGGTATATTTGTCAAACTATTGTATATTATTGTTTCTATGTTGGAAAGGAAAATATATATCTATTTATATATAGCATTTTGTTGCATGAAAAAAAGTGTTACGTATTAATTATAGACGTGTTGCATATACTAACATATACATGGTAGAAAACAACAAAAACTGTCACACTTGATAAATCAAAGTGTCGCATACTTAACGACGACAAATGTAAAGTGATGCATTTCAACACAGAAAGTGTTGTATTTTGAAACTAAAAGGGTTATACTTGATATAAAAAATGTTGCATTTGAGAATATAAGTGTTGCACATTAAATGTAAAAAGTGTTGCGTTTGAGTTTAAAAGTGTTGCAAAGTAAAGTATTGCGCTTGTTAAACATTGGCAACACTTTTAAAAAGAGCCGCATAATCCAATAAAAGTGTTGCATATACCTAAGGCGACGTTACATAACGTAGCACTTGGCAAAGTGTTGTATTAGGCATAAAGCAACATTTTAAGGACATAATGCAACACTTTAAGGGTGTTACCTTAGCTTCATTTTGTTGTGATTTATGTTGTCTCTTTGTCTCAGCATCGAGTAGTAAATGTAGCCACCGAATGGATGTTAAAGGTACCTACCTCCTAATTTAGAATCATCTATTGATACCAATATGTTGGATGTGCTTTAGATGCTTCAAGATACTATAATACAAATTACTACAGTAATAGTTATAATTACAGCACATGTAATTTAATTAGATAAATTATAACCCACAATATGATATACTAAAAACACTATAAAATGATCAGTGCTACTTGAATTCGCAGTTTATGAAATTCTTACTATAAATCAGTTCCAAGAAATTATCTTTTTTGTATAAATAATTATGTTGATTAGAATGACACTTAATTAAGACCTTTGTGTCTGACCACATACTCGAGGGATCTCAGTTTCCGTGATTTATGAGCATTGTTTCCTTCTATATAACGAAGACGCGACGCCCCACATCATGGAGGTATCAGCATGACTTGAATCATTGGTTCTTGGAGATGGTCAAATTCTTGCCCAAGTCAAACAAGTTGCTAAGGCCAATCAAGGAGTTGCAGGATTCTATTAATAGACATGAGTGGGTTGTTCAAGCATCTGCATACATATAACAATGCTCTTATGCCCAACGTTGAGTAGAACTTCATATTGAAATGGGAAAATGATGTTATCTATTTGTAGTCATTCGCTATGCTTGAAGCATTATCCTGATTGGTAAGATATCTAGAACAACTATCACTTTACTATATTACTAATCTTATTTTGTGACCCCTTATTTTATCCAGAATCATGTATTATTTTTCTTGAGATAAGGCGTCTTGAAAGTAATCATGCCATTTTACATAACTCAGACGCATTAGATGAAATTGAACCGAACCAACACAAGTATGTTAATTAGTTTCATTTCTGTTCTGACCTTTATCTTTATATATATATACTCTATGATCTGAATATTCCGTTTACCATTTCAGAAAACAACGTAACATATGAAAATAAGAAGATAATATCCTTGGAAGACAAGCTGATGTAAAAACAACAAAAGGTGCGTTCTTACTTTAATTATTATTATCATGCATAAAAGATAAAGATCACGTGAACCTGTAATTATGAGTTGTATAATGTATTGTTATCATCCTTAATAGTAACAAGTCTATGAACACCTACAGATGAAATAGGAAATGAGCCATCTGAGGAACAAAGACTTTGGAAGTTAGAAGATGAAAGAGAGGCAAGGATACAAAGAACGAAAAGACTTGCTGAAGAACATTGGGACGAAGTTGCAACACTTAAAAAATATGAAGTCCTATATGATTATCAAACTGAATATGATAGTGATGATGGTTCTATCGAATGTTTCTATCGAATGTTATTCGTATGATAATTTACATTTAGCGCACTTTGCTGAGAATTCGCGTAAATGGCATTTTTAGATTGTGAAATGTATTTTTTGTTTTTTTAACATTTATCTAAAATGAATTCTTAGAGCTAGCCGCCCAACGGGCGGGCCTTAAGGCTAGTTATATATATTTGAAATACAAGTTTTAAAATGAATATTATATATATTTGAAATACAAGTTTTAAAATGAATAATGTACAATATAGTCAAAATCTTTTATATAATAAAAGAGTTACATTATTTCGGAGTTTTCTGTGAGATATGATCTTATAGAAAAAAAATTGGACCAACTAGGTCAC